>JAUIMM010002446.1:55000-198034 GCA_031769625.1 Taudactylus pleione
ATCGTTCAGTCGTTCATATCTGAAGGAAAATCGTTCATATCTGACATGCCTGAACGATGGACGATCAACGATGCGCGTTCCCGTTTGTCAGATAACGATATCTGACATCTGATGGGTTTGCAGTCAGACTTGGACGATTCCATTCATTTTAATGCAGTCAAAAATCGTTCAATCGTTCAAATCGTTCACATCGTTCAAAACTTTGGCCAAATCGTCCAAATCGTTCAAATCGTTTAATCGTTCAGTCGTTCATCTGACAAATCTGACAAGTCTGACAAATCTGACCGTGTGTACGCTCCATATCTATCTATCTCTCTATCTATCTATCTCATATCTATCTATCTATCTCGCGCTCTCTCTCTTTCAAATCGCTATAATTCTGCTGATATCTCTGCAGTACAAATTAAAGCTGTACATAAGTCATTAAGAACATGGATGGATGCAGGCTGAGAAGTGTGTCCCCACAGCATTATATATATATATATATATAACAGAACTGGATCAGAGAGCCTAAAAGTGCCTCAGAATGTAGAAATGTATACAAAGTGCAAGTGCTAGTTAAAATACACATATGTACCAAATATATATATATATGTATGTGCTAGGTGACCTATTTAAAAAGAACTGGATGATGCAGGTGGATATGTAAACATATAAAATAGTACAATTTATTAATAATACATTGAGGTAGGGTACAGACATAGATAGCATACAGACATTTAAAAGACATATAACAAAATCAGACAATAAAATAATAAAAGCATGGATAAGAGCATTAGAGTATTCACAATAAAGTGCTATAAAATCATGAATGTCTTATCTGATTTCTTGAGAGGGATATATCGATGTGGTACAGGCTCCCAACGCGTTTCGTCTCTTAGTGGACTTCTTCAAGGGGATTGTCGGATTATATGAATTATATATAAAGTACAGCAAGGACTAAATTCAATTTGTATCAATCACCAATGTGTCCTCCAAAGAAGCTAATAGAAGACGGCGGCACTCAATGGATATTATTAAATGATTATATTGAAAAAAGGCCAAACAGCAGCATCACACATTCACCAAAACTTCCTCACTGGATGGTGAAAAACATAGGTCGGTCAGAGTTTCAGGGCATCTCTGCACCTGTTATCAGAACCATAATATACCAATGGCACACACATCCCGTGTCCATAACATACCAATGTCACACACATCCCGTGTCCATAACATACCAATGTCACACACATCCCATGGCCATAACATACCAATGTCACACACATCCCGTGTCCATAACATACCAATGTCACACACATGCCACGGCCATAACATACCGATGTCACCACATCCCGTGTCCATAACATACCGATGTCACACACATCCCGTGGCCATAACATACCAATGTCACACACATCCCATGGCCATAACATACCAATGTCACACACATCCCGTGTCCATAACATACCAATGTCACACACATGCCACGGCCATAACATACCGATGTCACCACATCCCGTGTCCATAACATACCGATGTCACACACATCCCGTGGCCATAACATACCAACGTCACACACATCCCGTGTCCATAACATACCAATGTCACACACATCCCGTGTCCATAACATACCGATGTCACACACATCCCGTGGCCATAACATACCAACGTCACACACATCCCGTGTCCATAACATACCGATGTCACACACATCCCGTGTCCATAACATACCAATGTCACACACATCCCGTGTCCATAACATACCAATGTCACACACATCCCATGTCCATAACATACCGATGTCACACACATCCCGTGTCCATAACATACCAATGTCACACACATCCCGTGTCCATAACATACCAATGTCACACACATGCCACGGCCATAACATACCGATGTCACACACATCCCGTGTCCATAACATACCAACGTCACACACATCCCGTGTCCATAACATACCAACGTCACACACATTCCGTGTCCATAACATACCAATGTCACACACATCCCGTGGCCATAACATACCGACGTCACACACATCCCGTGTCCATAACATACCGACGTCACACACATCCCGTGTCCATAACATACCAATGTCACACACATGCCACGGCCATAACGCAATGAGCCGGAGAAGGAAATCTGCAATCGGCCAGACAGTAACTAACGCTGCTGATAACATCTACAAAGCGTATTTTACATGCGCTCTCCTGACAGGCGTATATGTGCATCTGTCACCAGGTAAGAACTTAGGGCCTGATTCATTACCGTACGCAATTACGATTACGCTCGCAATACGCCGATTGCTGGGTTCTGACCATGTGTATGCATCGCAGTGCACGAACCAGCTATTGCAATCGGGAATGTGATCGCAGTAACTACGCAGACCCGTCACAGAGTGATTGACAGGAAGTGCGCATACCGGCGTGCATAAATTATCCACTGCGACGGCCTATGCAGTGTAAGGTCCAGAGCCGGCCGTAGGCATAATAAGCTAATGCCTAGGGATATTCAGGGCTCTGCCACGGCCTCCCACACACCACTGCCGCGATCCATGCTCCAACCTGGTCAGATGACTGTGACAGAAGCTCATTCTGGCTATAGGAGGAGGAAAGATGGCCGCGGGAGCCATGGCCACTCCTCCCATGGGCCTTTGCGGAGCAGAGACGTAAGTGATGACTTACACTCCGCCTCCGCATGAGCTGCCGCTACCGAAACCCAGCACTCGGACCGGGCATCCGCCGTGTAGCAGCAGCATTTGCAGCATCAAGTAAAAAGGAGCCGGCCAGGGCTTCCTCAGTCTCTGTAAGTGACAGTATGAGAGGGCTGTGGGGATGGCATCCAGTTGGCACTGGGGGCAGAGAGCATTGCTACCTACTCTGAGAGGGGCTGGAGTGTGTCATATGTATAGTATATATATAACATATCTCAGTGGTTGTGTGTAAAGAACGCACTGTATGGTGAACAATGAGTCACATCAGGTCCTGGTTCTCTTATTTATGGACCAGAGCTGGAAATTTTACATACACGGAATCAACAACGCAAATAAATTTTTTCAACATGGACATTTGCACCATTCTGGTTTGTATTTATGAGCAGCGGATATTATATCATATACATGTAAAATCAGACCTAAGAAATAAGGAGACCCTTAGGTAACACTGCACAACAATGATCATGTTTCCGATGTGACAATAGTTACTTCTAATTAGGGGTGTGCACTGGCCACTTTTCGTGTTTTGTGTTTTGGTTTTGGATCTGGATCTTTCTTCGTGTTTTGGATCTGGATTGGTTTTGCCAAAACCACCCTTCCGTGTTTTGGGTTCTGGGTTTTGTGTTTTGGATCTGTATTTTTTTGAAAAAAAGCATAAAAACAGCTAAAATCACAGAATTTGTAGGTTTTTCTGCTCCTATGCTATTATTAACCTCAATAACCTTAATTTCCACTCATTTCCAGTCTATTCTGAATACCTCACACCTCACAATAGTGTTTTTATGTCCAAAAGGTTGCACCGAGGTAGCTGGATGACTATGCTAAGCGACACGAGTGGGCGGCACAAACACGTGACCCATCTAGGCGTGAAACTGCAGTGGCAGACAGGATGGCATTGAAAAACTAGGCCCCAAACTGTACATAATGCAAAGAAAAAAAAGAGGTGCAAGATGGAATTGTCCTTGGGCCCTCCCACCCACCCTTATGTTGTATAAACAGGACATGCACACTTTAACAAACCAATCATTTCAGTGCCAGGGTCTGCCACACAACTGTGGCTGAAATGATTGGTTCGTTTGGGCCCCCACAAAACAAGCTGGCAATTTATCTGTCCCTGCACAAACTGGCTCTACGGAGGCAAGATGTCATCCTCATCCTCCTCATCCACCGATTCCTCACCCTCTTCAGTGTGTACATCCTCATCCTCACAGAGTATTAATTCATCCCTGCTGGAACCACAGGTCCCTCTGTACGTTCTGGAGGCTGGTCTCCCTGGAAGAGTTGATAATTCATTTTATGAACATCATCTTCTCCACATTTTGTGGAAACAACCTCCTACGCCTTTCGCTGACAAGGTTCCCGGCTGCACTAAACACTCTTTCGGAGTACACACTGGAGGGGGGGCAACTCAGGTAAAATAGAGCCAGTTTGTACAGGGACCTCCAAATTGCTTCTTTTTCCTGCCAGTACAGGTACGGACTGTCTGACATGCCTACTTGGATGCTGTCACCGATGTAATCCTTTAACAGACAGACGCACGCTTGTCGCTGCTGCTTTGAGGATTCAAGTGCGGCTACAGCCCACACAATTCACAAAGACAGAAAAAAAAAAAGAATATTTTTATTGTTTGTGGAGCACACTTTGAGGGTTACACCACCCTTTAACAGACAGACGCACGCTTGTCGCTGCTGCTTTAAGGATGCAGGTGCGGCTACAGCCCACACATTTCACAAAGACCGAAAAAAAAAGAACAATATTTTAATTGTTTGTGTAGCACACTGTGAGGGTGTCACCACCCTTTAACAGACAGACGCACGCTTGTCGCTGCTGCTTTAAGGATGCAGGTGCGGCTACAGCCCACACATTTCACAAAGACAGAAAAAAAAAGAACAATATTTTAATTGTTTGTGTAGCACACTTTGAGGGTGTCACCACCCTTTAACAGACAGACCCACGCTTGTCGCTGCTGCTTTAAGGATGCAGGTGGAATCTAGACGGGATTTGGAACCGAGGACACACTACCTCCATCAATTGTCTAAATCCCACTGCACTAATGTCGGATACCGGACGCACGTCTAACACCAACATAGCAGTCAAGGCCTCAGTTATACGTTTTGCTTCAGGATGACTGCTGTCGTACTTCATCCTCATCGCTAGGGACTGTTGGAGGGTCAATTGTTTAGTAAAAGTAGTGATGTTCCTACTTCCTCTCTGGGATGATGAACAACTCCCAGCAGCAGCAACAGCACTAGGAGGAAGTGGTTCTTGATCTTTCCCTATTTTATTTTTATCGGAGAAAGTTTGGTCCTCCATTTATGTTATATTGATATATATACGTGCGGCTAAAGCGCACACAAACACAGAAAATATTTTTTTATTTTTGCTGGAGAGTAGTGCACTTTGTGGGTTACACCACCCTTTAAGAAATGAGCCAGCCGGCTCTTTACTTATGGGACACAGGCGCACGCTTGGCGCTGCTCCTTTGTTGATGCACGTGCAGCCACAAACACAGAAAATATATATTTTTTTGGTTTGGAGTGTACTTTGGGGGTTACAGAACCCTTTAACGGTCAAGCCAGCCGGCCCTTTACTTATGACACAGGCGCACGCTTGGCACTACTTTGTTGATGCACGTGCGGCTACTGCGCACACAATTCACAAACACAGAAAATAATTTTTTTTTTGGTTTGGACTGGACTGTACTTTCGGGGGTTACAGCACCCTTTAACGGTCAAGCCAGCCGGCCTTTTACTTATGACACAGGCGCACGCTTGGCACTACTTTGTTGATGCACGTGCGGCTACTGCGCACACAATTCACAAACACAGAAAATAATTTTTTTTTTGGTTTGGACTGGAGTGTACTTTCGGGGGTTACAGCACCCTTAACGGTCAAGCCAGCCGGCCCTTTACTTATGACACAGGCGCACGCTTGGCACTACTTTGTTGATGCACGTGCGGCTACTGCGCACACAATTCACAAACACAGAAAATATATTATTTTTTTAGCACTTGGGGGGAGCACCCCTGATGGACAGAGCACCCCCTGGACAACACTACAGCACCCCTTTAGGACTGGGACACTGCACAGGACTTTGGAGTGGACACAGCCCCTATGGAGAACTGACTGCACAACACAGTCCAGCCAGCCCCTATGGACTTTGAAGTAGTGGACACAGCCCCTATTAACAACAGCAGCACAGCACAACACAGCCAGCCCCTATGGACTTTGAAGTAGTGGACAACAGCAGCACTACACTACACTACACTACACAGCCCTAACTCCCACCCTCCCTCTTCACTGTCCACAGCCGAGTGAGAAAATGGCGCCGATGCGGGTACCTTATATAGGATCCAAAACCCGCGAGACTCGGAAGGCGGGATGATGACGTTTTGCCTCGATTTCAGATCCGAGTCAGGCGGGAAAAGTCGAGCCTGATTCAGATCGGACTCGGATCGGGGGGGCTCGGGGGGGTTCGGATTTCAGAAATCCGAACCCGCTCACCCCTACTTCTAATTGATGTCAGCAGCAGAGAATGAATCTGACATGTAAAACTCTCAGATAGCTCTGAGTTCGGAGATATCGCCCATGTATGACGATGTCGGGGTATTCCTGGTGACATGGGCAGAATGGAGAGAATCTTACCAGCAATCTGCGTTCCGCGCAGAGGGGGCGGGGCCTAATGACCCAATTAAATGAATCAGTTATTTGTCCCCTCCCCTATTCAAATGTATGCGATTCACGGGATTCCCCCACAAGATAACTGTGGTGCACTGAGTGACAGCATAGGGAGCGATTCCACCAAGACAGGTCAGCAATGGCACAAAGATATCAGGGGAGGTGACAGTGACAAGAGATGCCCCAGAGGAGGAGTACAAGCGCCAAGCAAAGAGAAAGCACCCCCATGTATAGGCCACTATATTACATAGGAATTCCTATGCTGTATGTTTGTTTCCTATGCTGTATGTTTCCTATGCTGCATGTTTCCTATGCTGTATGTGTGTTTCCTATGCTGTATGTCTGTTTCCTATGCTGTATGTTTGTTTCCTATGCTGTATGTGTGTTTCCTATGCTGTATGTTTCCTATGCTGTATGTTTCCTATGCTGCATGTTTCCTATGCTGTATGTGTGTTTCCTATGCTGTATGTGTGTTTCCTATGCTGTATGTGTGTTTCCTATGCTGTATGTGTGTTTCCTATGCTGTATGTATGTTTCCTATGCTGTATGTGTGTTTCTTATGCTGTATGTGTGTTTCCTATGCTGTATGTCTGTTTCCTATGCTGTATGTGTTTCCTATGCTGTATGTCTGTTTCCTATGCTGTATGCGTGTTTCCTATGCTGTATGTCTGTTTCCTATGCTGTATGCGTGTTTCCTATGCTGTATTTATGTTTCCTATGCTGTATGTGTGTTTCCTATGCTGTATGTCTGTTTCCTATGCTGTATGTCTGTTTCCTATGTTGTATGTCTGTTTCCTAAGCTGTATGTTTCCTATGCTGTATGTTTCCTATGCTGCATGTTTCCTATGCTGTATGTCTGTTTCCTATGCTGTATGTGTGTATCCTATGCTGTATGTTTGTTTCCTATGCTGTATGTATGTTTCCTATGCAGCATGTTTCCTATGCTGTACGTGTGTTTCCTATGCTGTATGTATGTTTCCTATGCTGTATGTTTGTTTCCTATGCTGTATGTGTGTTTCCTATGCTGTATGTATGTTTCCTATGCTGTATGTATGTTTCCTATGCTGTATGTATGTTTCCTATGCTGTATGTTTGTTTCCTATGCTGTATGTGTGTTTCTTATGCTGTATGTTTCCTATGCTGTATGTGTGTTTCTTATGCTGTATGTTTCCTATGCTGTATGTGTGTTTCCTATGCTGTATGTGTGTTTCCTATGCTGTATGTCTGTTTCCTATGCTGTATGTGTGTTTCCTATGCTGTATGTGTGTTTCCTATGCTGTATGTTTCCTATGCTGTGTGTGTGTTTCCTATGCTGTATGTGTGTTTCCTATGCTGTATGTGTGTTTCCTATGCTGTACGTGTGTTTCCTATGCTGTACGTGTGTTTCCTATGCTGTACGTGTTTCCTATGCTGTATGTGTGTTTCCTATGCTGTATGTGTGTTTCCTATGCTGTACGTGTGTTTCCTATGCTGTACGTGTGTTTCCTATGCTGTACGTGTTTCCTATGCTGTATGTGTGTTTCCTATGCTGTATGTCTGTTTCCTATGCTGTATTTATGTTTCCTATGCTGTATTTATGTTTCCTATGCTGTATGTTTGTTTCCTATGCTGTATGTTTGTTTCCTATGCTGTATGTTTGTTTCCTATGCTGTATGTTTGTTTCCTATGCTGTACGTATGTTTCCTATGCTGTACGTGTGTTTCCTATGCTGTACGTGTGTTTCCTATGCTGTACGTGTGTTTCCTATGCTGTACGTGTGTTTCCAATGCTGTATGTCTGTTTCCTATGCTGTATGTTTCCTATGCTGCATGTTTCCTATGCTGTATGTGTGTTTCCTATGCTGTGTGTGTGTTTCCTATGCTGTATGTGTGTTTCCTATGCTGTATGTGTGTTTCCTATGCTGTATGTGTGTTTCCTATGCTGTATGTGTGTTTCCTATGCTGTGTGTGTGTTTCCTATGCTGTATGTGTGTTTCCTATGCTGTATGTGTGTTTCCTATGCTGTATGTGTGTTTCCTATGCTGTACGTGTGTTTCCTATGCTGTACGTGTGTTTCCTATGCTGTACGTGTGTTTCCTATGCTGTATGTGTGTTTCCTATGCTGTATGTGTGTTTCCTATGCTGTATGTGTGTTTCCTATGCTGTATGTGTGTTTCCTATGCTGTATGTCTGTTTCCTATACTGTATGTGTGTTTCCTATGCTGTATGTTTCCTATGCTGTATGTTTCCTATGCTGCATGTTTCCTATGCTGTATGTTTGTTTCATTTTGTGTTCTTATTTGTGATTGATAGAAAATAAATAACAGTTGTTTTAATTCAATCAATCAAGAAAATATCAGATTATTTTATAATAGCTTTTCACTATGACTATATTACTAATGTACATACAGTATAGTGTAAGTAGTGTAGCTCAAACAATAGAGCTAGTAAAAACTTTCTGAAATCATTTGTTTTTCTTGACCTCAAATTAGTAATGTACAGTATGACTATTAGTAATGTACAGTATGACTATTAGTAGAAAGGAAACAAATTAAAAGTATTAATTTGTTGTACAGTATAATCAAATGGATTTTAGTATATTGCAAAGCTTGTTTCTATTTTTCATATGCCCGCTTATACAATACACATTCATTTAACAATCTCTTATAAAGGGGGTTATTTCTATCACCTCATTAAGACCCTTCAGTATCAGAGTGTCTAAAGCCAAAATCCAATGTGTTTCCCTTATTAGGTCCCTATCCAGGTCACCACTAATATTCATTTTTTCAATACCTTTAAATTTCAAGACATCAGGATTACTACTATGATGATCCCGAAAATGTCTTGGAAGACTGTGATTCATTACTTTATTTTTTATGTTTCACGTGTGTTCCAGGATCCGAATTATTAGAAACCCCTGTGGTGGAACATGTTTGTGACTATTATGTCTTGACAAAGGTCTGATTTGACCGAAACATCGACTTTGTATATGCAGTATGTGAGTAATTAAAACAGTTTTTCTACAACTGGTGAGTGCCCATTCCTTTGGGATATTTGTTTATTCGGGATAGTGATGTCCTTAGTGGAGCACCCCATCCTTTGACATCTACGAACAGTGAGTGCAGCTCTTTTAGATTGTGTGCCTATATAATATATATATATATATATTTTATATATAATACTTGCTAGGGGGCATCAGCCAAAATATTGCCTAGGCTGGCTCTGGTAAGGTCTCATAGCGTGCGTGGTTGTTATGCAAGCGCTGACCTTACTCAGAGATTGCTAAGTGTGTAGTAAGTAAAGTGGGCGTCCTTGTGTAGTGCTGCGAGGGAATAGCGATCGCAATGAATTAGCATACTATCCCAGTTGAACTGCATGTGTAATCGCTATTGCATACTATAGTAAATCAGGCCCTTAGTCACATGTACAGAACACGCCCATACAGTCCTCAGCCCATGCATGATCCCTCTCCCCTGTTCCACCTCTATAAGGGTAAGGATCTGTAAGTGTACGCAAACTACACTTCCATCTCAAAAGTATTTCCAAGATTAGACCCTTTCTCACCCAGGACGCCACCAAAACCCTCATCCACTCACTGGTCATCTCCAGATAGGACTAATGTAACCTCCTCCTATCTGGCCTCCCCAACTCCCATCTCTCTCCTCTCCAGTCTGTCCTCAATGCTGCTGCTCGACTCATCTTCATCTCCAAACGCTCTACATCTGCCTCCCCTCTCCTACATGCCCTCCACTGGCGGCTCCCCTTCCCCTTCAGAACCCAATTCAAGGTTCTCACACTCTGTTACAAAGCCCTCACCCATTCCTCTCCCACTTACATCTCTGACCTCATCTCCCTCCACTCTTCTGTCCGCTCTCTTTGTTAAACAAATGCCGCCTCTCCTGCCAACTGATTACTTCCTCCCACTCCCGCCTCCAAGATTTTGCCCGTGCTGCTCCCCACCTTTGGAACTCTCTCCCACTCCCCATCAGACTCTCCTCCTCTTTACAATCCTTCAAATGGGCTCTCAAGACCCACTACTTCATCAAAGCCTTCCAGCTCTCATCCTAACTTGCTGCAACATGCTCCTTCCTCCCTGCCTACCCCGTCTGTGTCACACCTGTCTATCTTCCCCCCCCCCCTATAGAATGTAAGCTCCTATGAGCAGGGCCCTCTACCCTCTTGTGCTTCTCCTTACTTTACTTTCACCTACTTCTTACCCCTACAAGGGCACCTAACACTTGGGTGCTTACACTCTGTTGCATATCTAGGTGTTATGGTCACTTATGTATCAATGTATATTATCCATGTCCTTGTCCTATTTTTTACTGTATGTCCGTCAAATTATTTGTTTATGTACTTTGTAAGGCGCTGCGGAACACTTGTGGTGCCATATAAATAAACGATAATAATACTAACTAGAGATGTGTGATTCGGCTCTCCAGAAATCCGAATCCTAAGTTTGTGAATCCGGGTAAATCCGAGCCGCGCTTCTGATCTCATGAGGAAATCCTGGTAAATCCAGGTTGCGGTTCTGCTCTTTTTGTGGTTCGGAATTCAGACTATAAATCCAATTTCGGGGTTTGGATGGCATAAATTACATGATTTTAGCTGTTTTAAAGACTTTTTATCTATTTTTTTTTTCTAAATCCAGATCCAAAACCAAAACCAAAACATGGGGGTCGGTGCACATCTCTAACGCAAACAGACAGAATCATACATACTGTAATTTATATATGCATAACGTAAATACATGCTTTTCACAAAAGCTACAGTACATGAGTTAGAAGCAGGGTTGGTCAGTGAAGGTAGATTGCAACCACATGAGAGCTCCATGCAGGAATCAGAGCAGCACAATAGGAAATGATTAATAGCAGGGGCTCAGCTCAGTGATTACAGGCTGATATAGTTCTGGTCACAGCAGTATAGAATCTTTAACTCATTCCTGACAGCAGCGATAACCTGACTGGGGCATTATTTCCTGCAGATTGGTTTTACAAAGCTGCTGATTCTCCATGGTATGGAAAGGGCAAAACCAGGCTTGTAATCCGTATACTACTATAGCCCCAATCCAGTCCTATAAGTCATCGGCAGCCTTCTCATAATTATCTTTAGTAATAAAGCCCTGAGTGTTCTTACTAATAAGAAGTGATTATCTATTGGGAATTGCAGAAGCTTAGGAATAACAGGGTAAGAGGTACAGATGCTCCACGCACCCCTGCACAGGAGGGTAAGAAGCACAGGTTCTCCATGCACCCCTGCACAGGAGGGTAAGAGGCACAGCTGCTCCACTCACCCCTGCACAGGAGGGTAAGAGACACAGATGCTCCACGCACCCCTGCACAGGAGGGTAAGAGACACAGATGCTCCACGCACCCCTGCACAGGAGGGTAAGAGGCACAGCTGCTCCACTCACCCCTGCACAGGAGGGTAAGAGACACAGATGCTCCACGCACCCCTGCACAGGAGGGTAAGAGACACAGATGCTCCACGCACCCCTGCACAGGAGGGTAAGAGGCACAGCTGCTCCACTCACCCCTGCACAGGAGGGTAAGAGACACAGATGCTCCACGCACCCCTGCACAGGAGGCACCTGTACGGGCAGCAGGGTTATTGCTGTAATCAGTGTATGAGATAATGTGGGGAGTTTTATTTGCAGATATATAAGGTTAGAAATTGCAGTCTGCAATGATGTCATCATATATTACCAGACCACCACTATGCTGGCCACAATGTCAGACCACCACTATGCCGGCCACAATGTCAGACCACCACTATGCCGGCCACAATGTCAGACCACTACTATGCCGGCCACAATGTCAGACCACCACTATGCCAGCCACAATGTCAGACCACCACTATGCCGGCCACAATGTCAGACCACTACTATGCCGGCCACAATGTCAGACCACCACTATGCCAGCCACAATGTCAGACCACCACTATGCCGGCCACAATGTCAGACCACCACTATGCCGGCCACAATGTCAGACCACTACTATGCCGGCCACAATGTCAGACCACTACTATGCCGGCCACAATGCCACACCACCACTATGCCAGCCACATTGCCACACCACCACTATGCCAGCCACAGTGCCACACCACCACTATGCCAGCCACAGTGCCACACCACCACTATGCCAGCCACATTGCCACACCACCACTATGTTGGACACAATGCCACACCATCACTATGCCAGCTACAATGCCAGATCACCACTATGCCGGCCACAATGCCAGACCAACCTCTACATTGGCCCCTATGACAGACCAACCACTACGCAGAACAGCGCCATGTTCTTGTACTGATAAGTCACAGGGGTAGGGCCAGGAATGCAGAGTTTATCACAATTTGAGATTCCAGAAGCTGGAGTGAGGGGATAGACACACACCATTGAACTTTCCTCAACAATTATTCAGGTGGCCTGGTTATTATTTGTGTTACCCTCCTGCACATATGTATTCCTTAAGGTGCATACACACACAACGAGTTTTTGAACGATTATCGATAACGATATCGTTTATCGTTCAATCGTTGAAAAAGTCGTTTACTTTTGGAGTTAAAACGATGAACGATTATCGTTCATGTGCGTTCACGTTTGTAGTTCAGTCAGACTGACCAACTCACCGATTTTCAGTAAGGGAATATGCCAAAATCGTTTGTAGTTCAAAAAAATTGTTCATTACATTTAGTAAACGATTTTTGTTGATTTTCGTTCATTTTTTCAAGGGAAAAATGAACGAAAATCATTTACTGAAATCGTTCATTTATTAAATCGTTGTGTGTATGTGTATGTGTGTATGTGTATGTGTGTATGTGTATATGTGTGTGTGTGTATGCAGCTTTACTCATATCTGTATCTTCTCTGCAAAGCCATCAACGCCATCATGGTTGGCGCAGCTGAAGTGTGAACCCTACTGGCAAATAGATCAAAAGATCTTTGATAAAGTTCAATGAAGAGGATGAAATGTATCAGATGTGAAGGAAAAGACGTCTTATCTCCTATAAGGATACTTTATATTCGCTGTACAGAGCAGACGTTCCTCGCCAGCAGAATTCGGTACAAGTGTCTGAAGATTTGGGTGCAGGGTGTGAGAATGAGCGTCTGCATGTGTAGTGCACCCGCATACTAATGCCGCTGACCGTGACTGTGGGGTGACAGCGAGCAATGTAAGAGAAGCAGTTTACTAAAGGCCCCCATACACAGTGCGATATAGCAGCCGATCCGATGGATTGGTACGATATCGCTGCTATATTGTACCATGTGTGGGCATGATACCGGCCTGGGCGTTCTCCCGTGGGGTCGTACATCGCTCCTCCAGATCTTACTGCATGTTCACTTGATCTGGGGAAGCAATGTATGATCCCATGCAGCGCTATGCGGGTGGGGGAGGGGAGTGCCGGCATATTGGGCGGTCAGGCAGTGAATCACTCCGTGTGTCACTATCGGATTGGCTGTTTCGTCGCAAGGTGCATATGGCTCCGTATATGGTGACCTTTACTGTCAGTGCTGTCAGTATCTGTGAGGTCCTTATGAGCTAATATGTAGAGCTGCTAAATCGCATGTTACAGTGGAGGGACACGGAATGGTACAGAGCACTGCGGTTTTGTATGTTACGGTGGAGGGACACGGAATGGTACAGAGCACTGCGGATTTGTATGTTACGGTGGAGGGACACTGAATGGTACAGAGCACTGCAGATTTGTATGTTACGGTGGAGGGACACGGAATGGTACAGAGCACTGCGGATTTGTATGTTACGGTGGAGGGACACGGAATGGTACAGAGCACTGCGGATTTGTATGTTACGGTGGAGGGACACTGAATGGTACAGAGCACTGCGGATTTGTATGTTACGGTGGAGGGACACGGAATGGTACAGAGCACTGCTGATTTGTATGTTACGGTGGAGGGACACGGAATGGTACAGAACACTGCGGATTTCGTTTTGTGCTTCAATTGGCCACTGATACTACAGCCCAGCTTCTCAGCTCCAGTCCTCAGAGCACCCGAACAGTGCATGTTTTCCATATCTCCTTTCTGGAGCACAGGCGCATTTATTACGGACTGATACATTCTACAAGATCTGCAGGCGGTGCTAATTATTTTGCTTGTGATTCTGCAAGGATACTGTACCTTGAAAACATGCTCTGTTAGTGCTCCCCGAGCACTAACAGAGCATGTTGTGCTCCCCGAGCATGGATTTAGGCCATTTCTTTGACATTTAATTTGTTTTGTGTGATGAATACGTTTTAATAAGTGCGATTGCAGGTGGCGAGCTAAGACTTGTAGTTCCGCAATATTGACCATCCACTGATTCTTATCTAATTGATGAGGTAAATCAGATGTCAATGTACCCTATAAAGCAATACAGAGATCTCTCATTGGTTTGCCTCTATTGTTTATCATTTATATGGATATATTGTACATTTTGGTTTTCAGTTTTTAAAAAAAAATGACAGATTTTTACCAATTTCATGTGTTAGTAAATTGCACTATTTTATAGGGTGGGTTTTGTATCATTCTTCCAGAACAGGTTGGAAAACGACAGTAAATGTCTTAGTTTCTGCTAATTTTAAGTTTAAATAATATACAAAAAAAATCCCAATTAACAATAGAAAAGTGAAAAATTTCTGCATCAAAACACAAAATGGAAAATGAATGTCATAAATGACCAGTCCTGTTAGCTAGAACTTATAGTGCTCATTTATACATTTGTGTAAAAGAAATCTTATAATTAAATACATTTCTTATCTTCCTGTTCCCTTTATGTACATTCGATGCTAAATTACAAAAAAAATTACTAAAATGAATATTCATGAACTTTCTTTAAAGAGGAGAATTTATTACAATGTACAGAGACCAGCAGAGAATATTCGCTATATATCACCACTGTACATCTAATTACACCGTCATTAATGTACGTGCCGCTATACCTATCGCTGTATGTTACATGACAGGCTTGTAATATCTGTGGAACAGAGTAATAGCTCTTTGGATATAACAAACGTAATACAGCATTGACACATGTATTTCCCCAAAGAAATTTGCAGTGATTAACTTTTCATGTATTTACTCTTATTGAAGATCTTCCTCTGTTTCTCAGAAACCTGAATAACGTTCCATTATCCAGAAGCAGGCTGGGAGGGGACGGGGGGGGATTCATTGCCATATAAGACATAACATTACATTACCAAACCTGCTGCAGAACCGTCAGAGCTCACTAAGCTGTCTCCCAGCGCTGGGTCATATTGTGACCTCATGAAATGCTCTGTACACAAGCACTGCAATGAGAGCCACGCTCAGGAGGGTCCTTGTACATTGATTGTTGTCACAGTGGCAAGAAAACATCTCTGGAACAGTCTATCGGGGTCCTGGGGCTGATTATCACAGTCCAGCTTACGGCTCAGAAAGTGCCGCTTGAATCCGTTGGGGGCTGTTAACTGTCTGGATCTACTGGGATCTTCCAATGAGTTCTGCTCTATGCCTAAAAGATAAAAATGCAGATGTGATTATGATATTAAACCTGCTATTACAATGTACTGAAATATAGGCAAGTCTATGTAATTGTCTTCAATAAAAAGTTATTGAATAGTAATTACATAGTTTACAATTCTTAAGGTGCATACACACGTATCCATTTTGTAACAAACGATTTTCTGTCAGATTTTCCCTTGAAAAAGTGAATGATTTTTGGAACGATGAACGAATAATGGCTCTGAATCAGGGCCGGGCTATTTTTTTATTTGAACGGCCTCCTGGCTCGCATAGCTGTGGGTGACCACCCACAGCTATAGCGAGCAGCCAGGAAGATGGTCGCGATGGTCAAGACCATCGCGACCATCGGGCTTGCGACAAGACTCTTGTGGTAGGGTCTCGTTGACGCAAGCCCCTCAAGCAGAGTTGAAATCTCTCCCACTGACATCACTCATGATGTCAGTGGGGCCGCCCCCAAACGGAGGCGTTCACATGGGAACGCCTCCATTTGGGCAGCCACTCCCCCGGCCCACCCACGCAACATCGACAGCACACCCCCTTTGTTGAGAGACCCAGAGCGACGGATTGCCCGTCACTATCTGGGTCTCGCGCATCGCACGACGGAGCCGGCTCCATTGTGCGCATGTGCACTGGCCAATCATCAACCCGGTTGCAAGCACACAGCGCTTGCGACCGGGTCTGAATCAGGCCCAGTGTTCCTTACCTTAATGAAAATCGTCATGTTGGACAGTCTGAAATAGATGATGAACGATAACTACAAATGGGAGTGCGCATTTGTGATCATTCATTGTTATGACTCATAATAAACAAAACTATTTTTTTGAACGATTTAACGATAACGATGTAGTTATTGACAAATCGTTCAAAAAATCGTTACGTGTGTATGCACCTTTAATGATAATTTGGGGGTCTATTTATGCAGCTCAGACAAGTCCTTTCTCTGGCAAAAACACTATAGAAAGGACTTATCTCAGCTTATTACAATTTGTCGAGCGTACGGAGGCACCAATGGTTCTTCTGTGGTACCTGGCCGCTGCCTGCATCTGTCTCTATGGACCTCGATGGGGATGGTGGCCTGGATCAATTTAACAAGCAATGAATATTATCTGTACCCAGCAATGTAGACTAGCGAAGCTGAGGAGGAGCCCGGCGCAGGGCAACATTATATAATGCTGCTTTATGCAGAGTTACATAATGATTGATACAGTATCATGCTAACCAGAACCACAAGTCATTTAATAGTACATTCCTTTTGAAGTCTAGGGATGAAGCATATTATTCATTCTGCCAATTGATCTCTTACATCTTTTACTATGCTCCATTCCCACTGTATGGTGCCCCCGATATCTGGCCGTATAATAATGATACTATTAATGCTTTAGAAATGGGTTCCTGTCATGAGACAAGATGAGTAATCATATTGGGGGGGATGTAGATTTAATCCCAGCTGTCAGGATACCGGTGCTCAGAATGCCAGCACCAGAATCACACACCAGTCAGAATCCCAACGCCAGCGTCCCAACGGTAAGGAGTTGTTATGAATCTGAGGTTTAGTCAAGAAGGATATAGCAGTTACAGTCTTAGGTGCAGATGACTTAGGCAGATTGTGGCCTGTGGGCCATGAGCAAGATGCGGCCTTTAGGCCATGTAGCAGCCTTGAGGGCTGGTATGCCTTGGCTGGAAGCAGCCTGTGTTGCTGGGTTGATACAAGCGATGGTACACTGGATCGCGTACTAAGGAGGCCGAGGTGCGGCCTATGTCGCCGGGTTGACACAAGTGATTGTACGCTGAGTTGCATACTTTGGATGCTGAGGTGTGACCTGTGCCGCCGGGTTGAAACAAGCTGCTGGACTCTGGTTTGCGCACTCAGGACTGCAAGTGCACAGTGTGCCGCCGGGATGACATAAGCGGCCGGGAGCTGGAATGCGCACTTTGACGCCTAGATGTCACAAGCGGCAGGCAAGAAATAAGGCTGACAGGAATACTGGAACTCGACTGGAAACATGAGACTGACCACAACCGGAAACACGTGAAACGCTATTACCGGCATCGGAGCAGCGTTCACACCAGGAGGAAATAGAAGCTGGAGCCAATCCAGATCGATCCCGGCATGATGGACAGGAGGTAGGAATTTCAGCAAATGCTTGCTCGGTATTCGCCTCGCCCTGCATACGCAGAGCGGCGGCTTGTGACAGTACCCCCCCTTGACGAGGGGTTAAAGAACCCCTAGACCCTGCATTGTCAGGAAAGTTCTCAAAAGAATTTTCTTTTCAGGGTAGGAACACAAGAAACTGAAGACATCCTCTAGAAATTCTGGAGTACAAGATCTTTTCCACAACAAATTCCTGGCGCCCATGGACAAGCACTGGTGGAGGTCTGACTGAACGCCTAAGAGAAAATCTAGTGGAGAGGAAAACTAGTTTCAGAAGAGAACAGAAAGTGTTATTGATCCTGAGAGTCCAGGGTAACTTCAGTCAGAAAGCCACAGGATTCACTTGAGAAATAATCCTGAACGGGCCGATAAACTTAAGTCCCAACTTTTGTGATCTCTAGCGCAAGTACAGCCAAACCAAGTCCCCCACTTTGAGCCTACAGGGCCTACGATGTCTGTCCGCCCAGACCTTGGAACAACCAGACGCTTGAAGAAGAGACTGATGTACTTTTTTCCATACTAACCGTAACCTGGAAACAGATAAAGGAGAAGGAGTTGTGGTAGTCAAAATCTCAAAGGAATTGCTCTTAGGATGAATCCTGAAATTGCAGAAGAGCGGAGACACTGAGGAAGTAGAATGGCAGGAGTTGTTGTAAGCAAATGGCAAAGAGACACCCAGTTGTCTTGACATTTGGAAATTAAGTAATGGAGGTACTGTTCCAGAGATTGATTGGCTCGCTCTGTCTGCCCATTGGACTGATGACAGGCTGACATTGATGCCCAGATCAGCACAAAAGCACCTGCAGAACCGAGTAACGAATTCTAAGGGAATGTCTAAGGGAAGTCCATGAGATCTAAAGCATGTTGCACAAAGAGTACTGCCAATTCTTTGGCTGAGGGCAATTTGCTGAGAGGAACAAAATGTACCATCTTGGAGAATCAGTCTACAATGGTACAGATGACCATCCAGTGGGAAAATGATGGAAGATCCATTGCGATATGCGTCCATGGTTTGAGAGGAGTTGGTAACGTACATAACAGGCCAGAAGGAGTGGTATGGAGAGTCTTGTTTCTGTAACAGATGTCACAAGCTGCCACAAACTCATGAACGTCACGAGACATGGACTGCCACCAGACAGAGCGGGAAAGAAGTTCAAGAATCTTGGAAATGCCTGGATGACCAACAGACTTGGATGAGTGGAAATCCTTAAGAACTGCCTTACAAGATCCCTCCGGCCCAAATATTAATCCTGGGGACATCTTAGGAGGAGCTTCAGACTGGCACCGCCTAAGAGAGTCCGCCAAGGTTCTTGTCGAGGCTAAATGAATCCGAGAAGTTGGAATGATGGTTTCTTCCCCAACAGTAGGAAAATGACCAACAGAAAAGCTACGAGAAAGAGCATCTGCCTTCACATTCTTAGACCCAGGCCGAAAGGAGATGGTAAAGTTGAAGCGGGTGAAGAACAGGGCCCGTCGTGCTTGTCTAGCATTCAGTCTCTTGGCAGTCTCTATATAAGCCAGATCTTTATAATCCATCAACACTGAAACATGGTTAGCCCCCTCTAACCAGTGTCGCCAATCCCCAAATGCCAACTTAATGGCCAGAAGCTCTCTGTTGCCCACATCATAATTTCTCTCCGCTGACTGAAATTTCTGAGAGAAAAGGGTGCATGGGTGCAATTTATCATCTTCCAAATCTCTCTGAGAAAGAATGGCCCCTACTCCAATCTCAGAAGCGTTCACTTCAACCACAAAAGGAAGGTCAGGACTGGGATGTCAGAGGACAGGAGCAGACACAAATGCCATCTTGAGAGAGTTGAAGGCATGAACGGCTCTGGAAGGCCAATTACCAACATCCACCCCTTTCTTGGTCAAATCCACGATGGGGGGATGATTGAGAAGGATTTGATAAATCAGCGGTAATAATTTGCAAATCCTAGGAACCACTGAATGGCCTTTAGAGATGTGGGTTTTTCCCAATCCAGGACAGCCTTCACCTTACTCGAATCCATGGAGAATCCACGAGAGGAGATTATGTAACCCAAGAAGGAGATCTCTTCCACCTCGAATTCACACTTCTCCAACTTGGCATATAAACAATTATCTAGGAGTCTTTGCAGTAACAAGTCTCATGTGTTGTTGATGTTGTTCCACAGATTTGGAATAGATGAGAATGTCATCCAAATAAACAACAGCAAAGACCCCCAGGAAATCCCTCAAGATCTCATTAATAAAGTCCTGGAAGATGGCTGGGGCATTGGAGAGACTGAAAAGCATAACCAGAGACTCGAAATGCCCCGAGTGGGTGTTGAATGCCGTCATCCATTCGTCTCCTTTCTGGATGTGGATAAGATTGTATGCACCTCGCAAGTCAATCTTTGAAAAAGATAGAAGCCTTCCATAATTGGTCAACAAGACTGAGATGAGAAGCAAGGTATAGGCATTTTTGACAGTGATTTTATTCAGCCCTCTAAAATCAATGCAGGGTCGGAGTGATCCGTCTTTTTTCTGGACAAAAAAGAAACCGGCACCTACTGAGGACTTGGATGGCCGAATAAACCCAGAGCATCCTGGATATACTTCTGCATCACCTTACTCTCAGGGATAAACAAGGCATAGAGTCTACCTTTGGGAAGTCTGGTATCAGGTATCAGATCAATGACACAATCGAAGGACCGATGTGGTTGTAGAACATCAGCTTTTTTTCTTTTAGAGAACACTTCTGCTAGATCACGATAAGTAGTGGGGATCAATGGAGATTCTGATGGAATGGCTGCTGATAGACAAACAGGATGAGACAGTATGAATGAGACAGGAGGACCCCCCATTGCAGAATCTCCCCAGTTTGCCATTGGAAAACTGGGTTATGCTTCTTCAGCCACGGCAAACCCAGCACGACATTAGCCAATGCACATTGAAGGAGAAGAAAGGAAAGTTCTTCCAGATGTAGAGCTCCAACGGTCAACTGTATCAGTGGCATCCAGAAGGACATGGGAACTGAGGAAAGACTCCTGCATCCAAACCAACAACTTCGACTGGACTACGCAAAGGTTCAGGAGTAAATCCCAACGTCTCAAAGAATGCCAGATCCATGAAGTTTTTTTAGCTCCACTATCAATGAAGGCAGAAACAGATACCTGGCCATGTGGTGACTTGAGTATGGTGGGGAAAAGGACTGGATTTTTTGGACAGATGGATGCAAGGCCTAGACTTGACAGGGCAAAGTTGGGCCATATGTCCTTTACCTCCACAATACATGCACAGTCCAAGTGTGCATCTCCTCTGTCTCTCTTCAGCAGGGAGACGGAAAGCCCCCAGTTGCATATGTTCCTCCTGTTCTGCCAAAGGCATCCAAAGAGGTGATCGAGGAGCCTGTTATGGCAGATTCTTTTCCAACCTGCGCTCCTGGAGACGGTGGTCGATGCAGATGGTCAGACTTATTAGGTCATCCAGTGTGTCTGCAGAGGGATGTTGGACCAGGATATCCTTTATCTGATCTGATATACCCCCTCGGAACTGACTCTGAAAAGCAGGATCGTTCCAACCAAGTCGAGTCTATGGACCACTTCCGGAACTCTGTATAATAATCCTCTGCTGCCCTGTTCTCCTGTTTAAGAGAACAAAGGCTAGCCTCTGCCATGGCTGCCTTTTCTGGGTCATCATAAAGTAACCCCAGGGTAGAGAAAAAGGAATGCATGGTCTGAAGAGCAGATGAAGTGGAGGGAAGACCGAAAGCCCAAGTTTGAAGTTCTCCCTGAAGAAGGAAAATCTCAATCCCGACTCGATGGACCTCGGAACCTGATGACAAAGGCGTGAAACGCTATCACCGGCATCGGAGAAGCATTCACTCCAGGAGGAAATAGAAGCAGGAGCCAATCCAGATCAATCCCAGCATGATGGATAGGAGGTAGGAGGAGTTTCAGCAAATGCTCACCTGGCATTTGCCTCACCTTGCATATGCAGTGCGGTGGCTTTTGACAGTAGTGGTGTTAGGGGAAGGGTTAAGGTTTAGGGGTAGGCACTGGGGGGGAGGTTAGGTTTAGGTTTACGGGGAGGAGGAGGGATAGGGTTAGGTTTAGGCACTGGGGGGGAGGTTAGGTTTAGGTTTGCAGGGGGGAGGAGGGATAGGGTTAGGCACTGGGGGGAGGTTTGGTTTAGGCTGCAGGGGGGAGGCTTAGGGTTAGGTTTAGGCACTGGAGGGGAGGGTTAGGGGTAGGGTTAGGCACTGGGTGGGAGGTTAGGTTTAGGCACTGATGGGGAGGTTAGTTTTAGGCACCAGACAGGGAGAGTTAGGTTTAGATACTGGGTGGAATGTTAGGTTTTGGTTGTGGGGGGGGGAGGGTTAGAGGTAGGGTTAGGCACTAGAGAGGGAGTGTTAGGTTTAGGCACTGGGGGGAAGGTTAGGTTTAGTCACTGGGTGGGAAGGTTAGGTTTAGGTTGTGGGGGGAGGGTTAGGGGGTAGGGTTAGGCACTGAAGAGGGAGGGTTAGGTTTAGGCACTGGGTGGGAAGGTTAGGTTTAGGTTGTGGGGGAGAGGGTTAGGGGGTAGGGTTAGGCACTGAAGAGGGAAGGTTAAGTTTAGATATTGAGTGGGAAGGTTAGGTTTAGGCACTGGGTGGGGAGGTTAGGTTTAGGCTGTGGGGGGGAGGGTTAGGGGTAGGGTTAGGCACTAGAGAGGGAGGGTTAGGTTTAGGCACTGGGTGGGAAAGTTAGGTTTAGACTGTGGGGGAGGGGGTTAGGGGGTAGGTTTAGGCACTGGAGAGGGAGGGTTAGGTTTAGGTACTGAGTGGGAAGGTTACGTTTAGGCTGTGGGGGGCTGGTATCCTATACCCATCCCATATTAGATGGTGTCATGATAAGGGCAGGGCCGGATTAACAATGGGGCTGGTGGAGCTACAGCTCCAGGCCTCCCATTGAAAATAGGCCCACGCAGATTGCATTGCAGTGCAGGCAAGAAAAAATATTTTTTTTTCTTTCCTGACACTACCAACTAACAGCCCAGGCCACTCACCTAACAGCCGCCAGAACAGCTTAGCTTAGCCCATTCTGACCCCCTCCTCTTGGACGATCCAGCCGGCCAGGCTGAAGCCCCGCCCACCCACGGCAGCCGAAGCCCCGCCCACACTCGGCAGATGAAGCCCCGCCCACCTTTGGTCCGCCGAAGCCCCGCCCCCTGTTCCTTCCTCCTCTCAACCAATCGCCAAGCTGAAGAGGGAAGGAAGCTCAGCCCAGCTTGTCCGTTTATACAGGTCAGTGTGAACATATTATACATGTATATGTTACATATACATGTGTATCCTGTATATGTACATATGAATCCAAAGTACAGGGAGAAAGTGCAGCATTCACTGAGTGAAGTATAGTACAAACGCAGGGGAGCCCTGACAAAGTAATCCTTGCACCACCTACAAGGTTACTTGTATATCAGCCCAGCTTGTCCGTTTATACAGGTCAGTGTGAATATATACATGTGTGTACTGTATATGTACATATACATATGTGTGTATATATTTATGTATATATATATGCATATTATATATAAAAAAATCATTAATAATTGTTTTCCATTAATAATTATTAGTTTTATTAATGTCGTTATTTTCTCTTTTGGGGTTTTATTTGAGTGCGCCATATTATATGTTCACATTTATTTAATATGGTGATTGGGCCATCTGTGTATCTTGGCGCTTAATATCTTTGTCTTATATGTTAGTCTGTTTGCCAAGTTTTTGGTGCCTGTCAGACACTCACACTGTTAAGGTGCGTACACACTACACGATATGCTCCCTGAGCGATATCGTCTAGTGTGTCCCCGGCAGGGTGTGCTCAATGTCGTTCATGACATTGAGCACAGCCGCTGAACGATATCATTAACGATATCGTTCAGCGCCGGGCTCTCTCCCCCATTCCCCAACATGCAGCAACCTGACGACATCGTCAGATTGTGCTGCATGTTCAGGCAATGGACAATGTTGGAAACGACCAGCGGGAGTGCGCATCGCTGGTCGTTTCCGACATAAAAGTGCACGATTTGTGCACGATTACTGAGCGATTGCACGATTACGATGTTGTAATCGTGCAGTCGCTCAGTAATATCGCCCAGTGTGTACCCACCATTAGATCTTGTCTATGTTTACCTATGTTGATTTCTATGGCAACACCTATAACATTTATGTCAACGCCTATAACATTGATGTTCCATTGACTGAAACAAACGTGATGTATGTGAGTCACGTGCTTCTAGCTATTGGTCCTTGTTTGATGGCCGTGATCACATTGCATCATGTCCGGCCCCCAGGAGACACACTGGCATTGGCCCCTTTGCAGCGTGTTTCTCCCTCTGGGCGGACCTATTATGCCTGACCATGTGTCCGGCTGGTTAGATGGAACTCTCTGTGACATTGATTCCGGGACGCGGCTGCCAGCATGTAGTCTGGCCCCCGGGTGACAGGTGAGATCTATGTATGTTTGTTTGATTTGGCGCCACACTTCCTATTTAACACCATGCTTTGACACTTAAGGGGCCTATCCATTAGGTGACTTAAAAACTGAACGACTAGCGTTCAGTCCTTCAGGTCGCCTAGGTGCGGTGCCCGCACTGAACGGCGTTCACTGAACGTCATTCAGTGCAGGAGACCGACCTCCTATCTGAGAACATTCCGAACCTGACGATCATCGTCAGGTTGACGGGCATGTTCCACAGATAGTCGGCAGGGACCCAGCTTGCACACGCATCGCTGGTCCTTGCCGGCTATCCATTAGATGATTTTCTGAGCGAAGCGACCAAAACCTCCTGGTTTTGGTCGGATTATTCAAAAAGTCTTCTGATGGATAGGCCCATTTACTCTGTGCTCATGATGAAGGTGGTTTGCCACTGAAACGCCTGTCGGGCTCTTGATTGAATATATACATATGGTCACCAGGCACTGATAAGTATAACAGGAATCTACTGCATAGCAGATGTGACGTGCATTTGTGTATAACCCGATTAAGCATGGCTGTGTTTTAATACATTCCATTTTACATGCATTAAGTTAAAGGTGTGCTGGTCTCGTTTTTTGATCCCTTGGGATTGAATATGATATATGCTACAATATGTAACCTCAGCATCCGCTAATTCTATTAAGTGTGTGCGGTTCTTCTTTGTGGATTTTTACACAAATGTGTGTGTGTATGTGTATAATATATCTCTCTCTCCCTCTCCCTATATATATATATATATATATATAATGTGTGTGTGTATATATATATATATATATATATACACACATTAAATTAGGTGTGTGTGTATATATACAGTATATATATATATATATATATATATAATATTTTTTTTTTTTATATATAGTGCGTGTATATATTCATATGTGTGTGTATGTATGTATATATATATATATATATATATATATATATATAATCATACACACACTGGTAAATAGGGAGGGTACAGGAGCTTGAGGCACAGTTAAGTGGACTGAAGCGGGTGTGGTGTGATATGTCAACATTCATCATGTTGATAGGAGATTGTCAACATGGTCATAGTGTTGAAGTTATTCATGTCAGTGATAGAATGTCGACATATCATCCCTGTTGGCCCAGTGCTGTCTAACCTGCTCCTGACGGCTGCAGTGACTCTAGTGCGGCTTCTGGGTCCCAGCGGTCATGACCTCTGCTGCTCTAGCCTTCCTGTGCGAATTCCCCCCTAACCCTAATGCCTACCCCTACCTTATAGGTCTTTACCTTAACCTCCTCCCCCAGCAGTCTAAAGGCGTGTATCCTCTAGACGATATGCTCCATGAGCAATATCGTCTAGTGTTTCCCCAACAGTGATGTGCTCAATGTCATTAATGACATTGAGCACCCACACTGAACGATATATTGTTCAGTGACGTCACCCTCTCTCAACCCCGTACTTGCAGAACCTGACGATATCGTCAGGTTGCCCTGTAAGTACGGGCAATGATAGATGTCGTCAGCGAACATGGGGTGCCTAACCACCCCATGTAGCCTAATCCTAACCTCCTCCATCCGTAGCCTAACCCTAACCTTCCCCTAGTGCCTAACCCCTGATGTCGACATTTTCATGTTAACATAATGAATGTTGACATTATGACTGTCAACATATCTCACCACACCTGCTTCGGCCCCCTTAAGTGTGCCTCAAATTCCTGTACCCTCCCAATTTACGTGTATATGTGTGGGTATGGGTATGGGTATGTGTAAATCTGTTTAAGTTTTCAACGCTTCAGAACTTGTATTCGTCCTCTCAGTAATCCTAAATACAAGTTCTGAATTGTTGATAACTTAAATGGATTTTTAGTGTGTTTTATACAATTCGACCAGAGTGCCTGCCGCCCATTCGACTGCTACATGGTTCCCTCCCTTCACAGGCAGAGGTAATTAGGAGGGCACCAGACGCCATAGCACTATACTTTGCACAGGAGTGCCGGCCTACACATACGCATGACGTCATGCTGTTGCGCAAAAGTACTGAGGCCGCCGGCACCTGGAAATGCAGCACTGCATTGAGCGTCCTAAGAGAACGTTGCACAGGCTACACCCCTATGTAAACCCCAACCACACTGCACTGGGCATGACCCCACATTACCAGTCACACTGCTACGGCACTTGCCACACCCCTTGCAGCGGCACACAATAGGCCCATCATAAATTTCAGCTCCAGGCCCATGTGTACATTAATCTGGCACTGGATAAGGGTGTTATTGGGTGATGATTTTAATTTGTATTTCTGAAAGAATATAGTCAGTCAGACTTTGCTTATGCTCCCTGCACCCAATCACTGCTGGTGAGCCACATGAGATACAAAAGGAGCTGGTAGACAGGCCAGGGAGTTAGCCAGTCATCACTTGCAATTGCAAATTAAGGTGTTTGGAAAGTTCCCTTCCCAGTTCTTGTAACACCCCACTTACAGACTCACCCAGCCTCCATATGTGTGCTTTGCACAAGGTATTAAAGAGTTAGAGGCCAGAATCAGACATACATATTAGTTTTAAATAGTATTTTTACCATTAAAGTTATATTGTAACTGTATATGTTTGCAAAGCATCTGTACATAAAACCTTATGGTGTCAGTAAATGGGGTTGGGAGCAGACAGGTAAAATATTGGGATAAAGGAGCCTTGTTTTCTGAGAATTTGTGTGTGTGCATTCTGTGACATTTCTAAGTGTCATGGCGGCGCTGTGAGCTTCCACTGGTGTTCTGCAAGGGGGCTGCGGAGATACAGGACAAGTCGCTGCTCTGAGCTCTCCTATGACATCATCACACTGTGTTGTTACACTATGATGGCTCATGTCACAGTGCACTATCCTAGTATAGCATATTGTGAGTCATTGTCTATGTCAGAGGAGTACGAATACCTGTAACATGTGAATGTAAAGGTCTGCATGTATAACACATATGGCTAGTGCCTTATATCAAATACAGTGCAAAGAGGAGAATACCAAAGAGAAGAGCATACCAGAGAGAAGAGCATACCAAAGAGAGGAGCATACCAAAGAGGAGAATACCCTGCTGCCCATAATCACTCTATACCAGCACAATCATTCATGTGAATAGAACATTTATTGTGATCAATTAAACTGCAACATGAAAAGCTCTTGCAGGTAGACAATTATGTTACATGTGTAACCCATACTACTGGGTGTAGCCCACCACAGGCAATGAAGGGGTTAATGCTAGCATGAGATATCAGTGTGGGGGGAGACCTTCCCATCAGTTATATTGCACAAGTTACTGAGAGACATTAGTGGCTGCGCAACCTCAGAAGGATAAAGAGTGGCTGTGGTGGGAGCAAGGGTGTCTTTATAATGGGTGCAAGGTGGTACACATGGGTCCCTGGGTCCAGGGGGGCCCACACTGCACATCCTGCACCCATAGTTAATATACTTCCCTCTCCGCAGATTCCAATGTGTTGCTCCACAGCACCAGATCGGTGCTGCAGGGCAGCAAAAACTCACTGGGAAAATGGCGGTGGCCATTTTCCCAGTGATCTGCGCATGCACAGATGTCCCCGGGAAAATGGCGTCTTCTGAAGCCAGAATCTACAGCACTTATTCTGCTGACAGAGAGGAGGGGGCCCAAACAGAGGCTGCACACGGGCCCCCTGCTCTCTTAAAACGCCCCTGGGTGGGAGGGAATCAGTATGTAATACCAGAGGTTGTTTAGCTGCCTGTTCAAATCCTGACACAAGAAGCCCGACAGCAGGAGATCCCAACGCCAGCTGGTAAGTATCCTAACCCTCCACTCTCCTTACCCTAACCCTCCCTTAGGGGTACCTAATCCTAAAACTCCCAGGGTAGTGCCTAATCCTAAAACTCCCAGGGTGGTGCCTAATCTTAACCCCCCCTTCCTGCACCCTAACCCTCCCAGGGGGGTGTCTAACCCTAACCTACCCCCTGGGGGTGCCTATCCCTAATCTTCCCACCCAAAACCTAACCCTGACCCTGCTACACTCCCTAAACTTAACCCTCCCCCCCCCCCCGCTGTGAACGCTAAGGACGCCTCAGACTTACCTCATTCGGTCTATCGTCCTTCGGCGTTCCGGTGTGGGGATTCAGATAGGTTGTTGGATTCTCACGGGTTTTGGATTGTATAAAAGTCCCTCCTCACGGTGATCAGCGCCATTTGCTTGCTGAGTTCCATGCTGTCAGGGCTGTGCTTCATCCAAGAGGGGCAAGAGGGGCTGCTGTGTCCATCCAGGGGTTGCTGTGTCCATCAAGGGCAGGGGCTTCTTTGTCCATCCATGGTCTGCTGTGTTAATCCAGGGGTTGCTGTGTCCACCTAGGGCTGGGGCTGATGTGTCCATACAGGGGCAGCTGTGTCCAACCAGGGGTGCTCGGTCCATGCAAGGATGCCCAGTGTATAAAAAAAAATAAAAGCAAATAAATAATATAATTAATAAAAAAATTATATATTATATATTTTTTGTGTGCTGTACCCCAGTGTACTATACAGGTTGAGTCTCCCATATCCAAAATGCTTGTGACCAGGGGTATTTTGGATAACGGAATATTCCGTATTTTGGAATATTTGCATATCATAATGAAATATCTTGGGAATAGGACCCAAATATACACACAGAATGCATTTATGTGTTATATACACCTTATACACACAGCCTGCAGGTAATATTATAGAATATTTTTAATAATTTGTGCCTTAGACAAAGTTTGTGTACATTGAACCATCAAAAATCAAAGGTTTCATTATCTGAGTCATGCCAAAATAATTTAGTATTTCGGAATATTACATATTTCAGAATATTTGGATATGGGAGACTCAACCTGTATTTATTATTATTATTTTTTACTGTAACGCTGCCTGTCAGACCGCAGTGTAATATTCAGACACATATTGTTTGTGACTCTAAGTGGTAGCTCAGTGTATAATAAATATTGTCACACTGTTAGTGGAAATGCAGTGTATTCGTAAAAAAAATATTGTCACACTCTAAGTGGAAAACGCAGTTTATTCATAAAAAATATTGTGACACAGTTTAAAATGCAGTGTATTCGTAAAAAATATTGTCACACTGTTAGTGGAAAACGCAGTGTATTCGTAAAAATATTGTGGCACTAAGTGGAAACGCAGTGTATTCGTAAAAAATATTGTGGCACTAAGTGGAAACGCAGTGTATTCGTAAAAAATATTGTGGCGCTAAGTGGAAACGCAGTGTATTCGTAAAAAATATTGTCACACTGTTAGTGGAAACGCAGAGTATTCGTAAAAAATATTGTCACACTGTTAGTGGAAATGCAGTGTATTCGTAAAAAATATCGTGACACCTGTTAGTGGTAGCGCAGTGTGTTATTCTTTTCTTATTCATAAAAAATCTTGTGACACTAAGTGGAAACTTCACAATTTTACAATTTAATAACACAAAGTTAGCAATAAAAAAAATCAACTTTTCACTTCTTTCCTCAATCGTGAATAAATTATCAGACTGCACGCTGACTACAAGACCACAACAAAGTGCTAAATAATGTGCATAATATATTAAACATAATGACATCACAAACGCCTCAACTGAGATTAGAGGATATGGTTTAAAAAATGGAATAAAGCAGCGTTCTCTGATTATAGTGTCCCTACTCCGTACCCATGGCCCCTATACCTGAATTTCAGCGAGTCAGAGGGGAAACTCCATGCAACCATATTCCAGAGTGCAGCTGCTCCTCCGGTAGCCCAGGTCAGAAGATGTGTAGGGGGTGTGGTGATATGGACTAGAATGGAGCTCACATCCACTAAAGTGGACAATGAATCCCCAATCTTTCAGGGAGCGCAACTGTAATTTATACACAACACAGGATGGGATGACAATATAGGCTTGGGTGTTGGTATAATCTAATCTGGAATGATGGTATAGGCTGGGGTAACGATTTAAACTGGGGTTATAGGCTGGGGTGATGCCTGGGCATAAGAACAGAAAAGCCACATCTTGGGTGTGGAATTATTTTAACCCAAATGCTGACAAACAGTTGTGAAGGCATCTGTACCATTTGTAAAGCCAAAAGTAGTAGAGATAGGGACCTTAACCATCTAGGAAACTCCACCCTGTTACGTCATCTGCAATGATGTACATTATGATCATCAATGATCTACATCAGAGGTTCCCAACCACGGTTTTCAAGGCACACTAACAGTCCAGATTTTAAGGATAGCCACACTTAAACATAGGTGTCTTAATTAGTACCTCAGTTATTTTGATTTAACCATCTGTGCTCAAGCATGGACACCACTAAAACCTGGACTGTTAGTGTGCCTTGAGGACTGAGGTTGGGAAACCCTGATCTACATCATAACGTCCTCTGTCATTTTTGCACGTAATTGAAGGTAAAGGTCTTTCCCGTAGAATTCTTTTTTTCCTGCTAGTAGACAAACGAACTGTCTGACATGCCTATTTGGATGCCATCATTAAAATTTTTTTACTCCAACTCCCTCAGGCCTCTTGAATAATAAAAACATTTGTTTCCTGATGTGCCATTTTGGAAGTTGAACCACCATGTGGTGCCGCCCACTGCTGCCGCTTAGCTTAGTCAGCCAGCTAGCTTGGTGCAAATTTTGGGCCTAAACTGAATGAAAACAATATTGTGAGCTGTAAGGTGGATAAAACCCAGAAACAAAACACGCAAGGGGCAGTTTTGGCAAAACCAATCCAGATCCAAAACCAAAACACGGGGGTCGGCGCACATCTCTAATGTAAATATATGAATTATTCACTATATAAATGTTACCTCTCCGTGACAAGGGGGCCTATTTATCATCGAAGGCCATATGGTCTCCGATGATGAAGTTTTGAAATCGCTGTGAGGCATACTTAAGTTTCCAACTCGCAGCGGGGGAACCGTGACACCGGAGCAATTTTTGATTGCTCCGGTGCGGGGACAGCTGCTCCGAAAAGCACTTGTCCCCGTGGTTATTATCGCAGCTACTTCTGTAGCTGTTTTACTTACCTGCTCCCCATCGTCCTGGCTACGCATGTGTGACCTTGGGTCATGCATGCGCAGAGCCACTGGGGAGGTAGTGAGGAGGCAGAGGAGGGATCTGCTCGGATCCCTCTTCAAATCCCCGGAACTCCTTCCCATAGGAAGGAGTGGGACTACGAGAGCAAACGCCATCTGATGAAAACTTTGTTTTTGGAGTTTGTTGAATACCTGGGGGTCCTATCAGACTCCTCATGATGAATGGCCCGGTAACTTAAACATGCGTTTCCGCATGGTTACTGGGCCATTTATCATTTGACGAATAGGCCCCCGAGTCCTGCATTTGAGTCAGGCTGAGGATGTACCCTCTGCATCATGTATCTGGGACTCACATGCCCTCATCCATGACTCATACAATCCTCAGACACACAAGATAAGATGTCCGGCTGTGTCACACTTGGAATACTCTAATAATTGCTTTTTTCTCCGGCATCATCAGTTTTCCTGGGCTAAGTTTATTTTTTACCACAATGAAATTTCCTCAGGAGAGAAGCCGGAGAGCTTTACAGGGTTTTATCTTTTTTTGGGGGGCAATAGGTTAATTTATTTTGCTACGGCTCCAGTTTTACTGCAGAATAGATGTATTCTACTGATGTTCCCCAATGTGCTGACATTGTATCAGAAAGTAAATGTTATACTGAGTGTTTAATGTATCATTCAATTAATTGTACATCAATGATCCCTTTCCTTTATGAAAGCTAAACTCAAGAGACAAAGGATTAATTGCATTTTCTACTGCTAAAAGATAAGGAAATTTAAATATGGAATATAATAAATATGGACTAATTTACATTGTAAATGTGATGTCTACACTGAGCAAAGCATATGCATGGCGACAGGTCACGAGTTTGAGAAAGGCAGAAGCATCTAGCGCACCAGTTATCTCTGTAGAGACCGCAACTACCTCCGGAGAGGCAATTGGAGGCGTACAAGTTAGCAAACAGCCTGGGCTTCTTACTAAATGTAGGAGAACAGACAATGGGGCGGATTCAGCAAGGATCGCTATTCCATACGTAGCTGTAAATTCGTACAGAACGCAGCTGCGAATGTATGCTAATGCCTGCCATAGCTCATCCGGCATAGAGACCCCACTACTGCTTTCTCACATCCAAATTATGCCGCGTCGATACCATCGAGGCACATCAGCCAGTCACGCACATTTACAGCAGGTTTGACCTGCTGCAGAAAAGGCTCATTGCACGCAGTGAGTACTCAAGCGTACGGAATCGCAAAAGCTAATTTATGCACGCCCAACAACAGCAATCAAACAGACAGGCGCGCCTGCATTTCTCCCACCACTCCCTTGTCAGCACCCCCAAACGCTCACTCACTCTATGGTGGATTCCTCTATGCATCCATAGTTGTGTGTTACAGGTGCCAAAATGCTCGGCCACTGGAATGTCATGAGCAAGGGCTAGTAATTGTGTTCTGTATGCCACCAACTGTTTAGTAGGCATGACTGTTTCCTGTCCATTGTGATGACAACACATGCGCAGCGAGGCTTATACGCATCTGTGAGGATACCGGGTGACCTGGGTATCCTGGGGTTCAGGGATCACAGAGTGGAGCGGGTTATAATAAATGCAAGATGAACTTTATTCATGGAGACACAGAAATCCAGCAAACAGTAAGTAGGGTTATATAATTACAGTCCACTCAGAGTTCAGCAAAGTCTTTTCCAGCTGCTGTATATCTCCTCCCTAACTGGCCAGCAATGACAGCTGTAGCAGGGCACACAGAGCTGCTATATATCTCCTCCCTACCTGGCCAGCAATGACAGCTGTAACAGGGCACACAGAGCTGCTCTATGTCTCCTCCCCACCTGGCCAGCAATGACAGCTGTAACAGGGCACACAGAGCTGCTATATATCTTAAGACACTGAGAGGGGACAGCACCCCAACCTCCAGAGTCACACCGTACTGACACACTACCCACAATTCCCCATGCTGCACCACCCTACTTCCCTCTCTCTCATTGGTGGGCCCAGGTGTCAGTCTTTCCCGAGAGGAAGAGGGCTTTGCAACAGGAACACTCTCTTGCAGTCTGCTGCTGGCAAACTTCCTGTATGAGACATGCAAACTGAGGGCTTCAATTTAAGAACACAGTACTGGGTCATGGGGTTAACTCTTTTCAACATGCAGGCAAGTCCTAGAAGTCCTTTTCCCTTGCCTCCTCACATACGTCCCCCTTCTTAAATCGAGGAGACAGACATGGTCCCGATGTTGGAGTCCTGACTGTCGACTTGGCCCGAGGGTCTGCGAAGTTTGATATTTGTTTCCTCACATCTGGATAGCCCGTCAGCATTGTGATGTTCTCATCCCTTTTTGTGAGAAATGGAAAAGTTGAAACTTTGTAAAGCCAGACTCCACCTCAACAACCCATTTTCCCCCGAGGTTCTATTTAGCCAATACAACGGGTTATGGTCAGTGACAACAGTAAATTCCTTCCCATAAAGATATGGTTGTAGCTTCTTTAAGGCCCAGACTATGGCTAGACATTCTTTTTCGATAGTGGCGTAGGTTATCTCTCGGTCAGCTAGTTTACGTGATAGACACATGATTGGATGTTCTCTACCATCTTCTCCCACTTGACTCAACACTGCCCCAAGTCCACACCCTGAGGAGTCTGTCTGCACAATAAACTCTCTGTTGTAGGCAGTCAACACTGGGGCTAGAGTCAGTAAGTCTTTTAAGGTGTTGAAAGCTTGCTCACACTCAACAGTCCATTCAATATTTCGAGCATATCTCTTTTTGGTCAAGTCCATCAGAGCCTTGGCCACTGTGCTGTAATGTGGTATAAATTTCCTGTAATAGCCAGTGACTCCAAGGAACTTGTTTCTGGTTGACAGGTTGGGGCCAATTGGCAATAGCCTCCACCTTTGCCAGATCAGGTCTGATAGCACCTCATCCAACCAGATGTCCTGGGTACTGAACCTCAGCCATCCCCATCTGACACTTATCTGGGCGTATGGTGAGTCCAGCCTGTCTAATCCTCTTGAGCACTTCTGTCACCTGAATTAAATGCTCCTCCCAGGTATAACTGAAGATAGCAATGTCATCTAGGTAGGCTTGGGAAAAGTCTTGACACCCCTCCAGGATGTCATTAACCATTCGCTGGAATGTGGCAGAAGCATTCTTCATCCGGTGTGAGAATGCTCCTGGGCCTCTTTGGTAAGTGGGCTTTGCCAGTAGCCTTTGCTCAAGTCCAGCATTGAGACAAACTCAGCCCCTCCAATCCGATCCAGTAGCTCATCAACACTGGGCATAGGGTAAGCATTAGTGGTGGTAACTTCGTTCAATTTGCGATAGTCCACACAAAACAGCGTGGTCCCATCTTTCTTGGGAACCAACACAACCCCAGCAGCCCATGGGCTTTTAGATGGCACTATAACCCCCAAAGCTAGCATCTCCTTGATCTCAGCCTTTACCTGCCTCATAACACCTGGAGTCATCCAGTAAGCGACTTGTCGGATGGGCCTAGCACTCCCAGTGTCCACATGGTGGGCGGTCAGATGAGTTCGACTAGGTAGACAAAAAAACTGGGCCTGTTCAGCCTCTAAGATCCTCCACATCTCCTGCTGCTGGGCTGCATTCAACTGTCATCCCACCTGGACTGATTCCACTCCTTTCTTCTATTTAGCAGCTCCCAAAAGGTCAAGCAATGGATCAGTTTCTGGTGTCTCCATCGGAGGACAACATACCGCCATTGTTACTACTTGACGATCACGATAGCCCTTTATTCAATTTATATGGAAGGTGCATAGGCACTTCCCTCCCTTATCCATGGCAATCACGTAAATGACCAGTCCGGTGCGCCTTACCACGGTATATGGTCCTTCCCATGTGGCCTGCAGTTTGTTTCTTCGCACTGGGATAAGCACCATTACACTTTGCCCTGGATGCAACTCTCAGTCTTGAGCGTAGGTGTCATACCATTCCTTTTGTCTCTCTTGTGATTCCCTATGATGCTCTTGGGTTAACTGTAGCAATCTTCTCATGCGGTTCCGCATATTCTCTACATATTGTAAAATGGGCTGCTGGTGTACTTGGAAAGTTCCCTCCCAGCTCTCTTTGACCAGGTCTAGAGGCCCCCGCACTTTCCGGCCATACAAAAGTTCAAATGGGGAATATCTAGTAGACACCTGTGGGACTTCCCGATAAGCGAATAGCAGCTGTTGAAGGGCTCTCTCCCAGTCCCTCCCCTCGGACTAAGCTTATAGAAGTCTTTTTAGCGTTCCATTGAAACGTTCACAGAGTCCGTTGTACTGTGGATGATAAGAGGTGGTCCGAAGAGGTCGAACCCCCCACTTTTCCCACAGGGTTTGCATTAATTCACCTTGGAATTGGGGCCCTTGATCTGTGAAGACTTCCTGCGGGTATCCAAGTTGATTGAATATGTCCGTCAATGCTTGCGCAACGTGTTCTGTGTCAATAGATGATAGGGCCACAGCCTCAGGATAGCGTGTAGCAAAGTCCACCATTGTTAGGATGTACTTCATTCCCATATGACTGGCAATAGCTAATGGTCCAACTAGGTCTATGGCAACATGGGCAAAGGGCTCCCCTATAATAGGTAATGGGTGCAGAGGAGCTTTTTGCTGGGGCTTCCCCAGTCTCTGGCAGGTATCGCAGGTGTCTCGATACTGCTTAACGTCTCTAGAGATCCGTGGCCAGAAGAAATTCCGCAACAATCGGGCTAGTGTTTTACGGATGCCAAAATGCCCGGCCACTGGAATGTCATGAGCAAGGGCCAGTAATTGTATTCTGTACAGTGTAGGTACCAACAACTGTTTAGTAGGCATGACTGTTTCCTGTCCAGACTGAAGAACGACCACTCGGTACAGCAATTCCTCTTCCCAAACTATCTTGCTCCCATCGGCTGTTTCCAACCCCAGGTCGGCTACGCTCCTTAATTTACTTAGGGAAGGGTCTGTCTATTGGGCCTGTCGAAACTTGCTCCGGTCCACCTCCCACAAGTCTGTCTCTGAAGTACTGGACAAGGGACTGGAATCACTCACCATTGTGGTCAGGGTAGGTTGGTTCTGTATCTGTCACCTGGGTCACTGCACTTTGGGTTTGGCTCCTGGTCACCACTTGAACAAAGTGTGTCACCAGTCCCTGTCCCAGATCATTCCCGAGAATGACCTTGGCTGGTAGCCCCTTGAGCACTCCGATCTCTTGATCGGCTCCCCAGTCGAGATGTATCTTGGTGACGGGGATATCGGTATGTTGTCCCCCGGGGGTGGTAATTCGTACATACTGTCCAGGAATCACCCGGGAGGTGGGAATCAGGTCTGGCTCAATCAATGTGAGTGAGGCCCCAGAATCTTGTAGGCCCTGTACCCACTGGTCCTCTACCAACACAGGCTGTAAGTACCCCTGCATATTCTGAGGAGTTGCCTGCTTCTCCCACAGAACCAGGTCTACAAAATACACCCCATCCATCATCTCGGCTGCATCTGACTGGATGACCTCCTCACAATAATCCTCCATGGGGTAACATACCACAGAGACTGGGGCCAGTCTAGCCCCAGGGAATGGCCCTCACGTGCATGGACAGTCCCTCAACAAGTGTCCTGGTTGATTTCAGCAGTAACACTTACGAGGTTCTGGGTTAGCCACTATGAGTCTGGGTGGTTGATAAGAGATGTTTTTGATAGGGCTTCCTTTACTACTATCATTTATGCATGGTTCTCTGTCGGGGAGCTTCTCCACTCGTGGGGCTCTTGTACCACCTGTTGCACTGAAGACTCTCCATTCGGGATGGTTAGCTATATATCAGCCCATTCTGCAGTTTGTTCAGGTGTGCTGGGCTTCCGGTCTGCGACCCACTCCCGTACCTCTGGTTCCATCTTAATCATTAGTTGTTCTACTACAATTAGGTTGACAATCTGCTCCACAGTAAAGGCCTGTCTACCCTCGAGCCATTTTCCACAAGCTTGCCGTAGCTGACTGGCAAACTCTTGGTAGGAAGCAGTCCCACTTTTGCTCAGTGTCCTGAATTTGAGACGATAAGACTCTGCAGTGATCTGGAACTTAGCCAGCAATGCCTTCTTTATGCAGGTGTAGACTCCACATTCCTGGGGAGTTAGAGCCCGGTAAGCCTCCAGAGCCCTACCGGTGAGACTTGGCCCCAAGTACTTGGGCCATTCAAACAAAAGGATAAATTCTGGCGCTAAACACTATTAAACAAATAACATATATAAAGGACAGTATATAAGACTGCAGCAGATGTCAAACTCTGTGTGCGTTTCAATTAGAGAAGATCATACAAAAACAAAATCTGCGCTGTCACTATATATGTCAATGAGATCAATAATGAATAAAGTGGTAAATTAAAAATGTTTTAATTAAACAAGCTAAAATAGTTAACACACATTAATACATACAATTCACACAGTTCTACAGACAAAATGATTTTCCTTGCAGATAAAAGTGACAATGTCACTAAAAAGCAATATTGATACACAAGTTGCATAAAAAGGGTGTAACTTTGTGGTAGTAAGCGTGATTCACCGTTATTGTGGACCAGGTGATAGAATGTTTCCACAAATATATATGGAAAAGCAACTGTAAGCACAATAAATGGAGTTTTAATCTGTTATAACTCCTTGTTATGCTATAGTCACACTCCTGTGATATGGCTCAAGTATTCACTTCCTATTTAGGAATAAACAGTGACCCCTTTGGTATATTCAGTCTCAGACTATCTGCCACGCATGTGATATAATCCTGGAAAACTCAATAGAAAGTCATGTATGGATGATCGTTATCAGTTTAGAATAAACTTGGAGGTAGCTTTCATATTCAAATCCAAGTTGATCTGAGAAATAAACGATGATCACTAATATAAATACACCGTACACAGCCGATCACTAATATAAATACACCGTACACAGCCGATCACTAATATAAATACACCGTACACAGCCTCTATACAAATGGAGTATAGACCGAGTCACTGCAAAATGATTAAAGAATTTCATGGCATGAGAAACCGTGGTATTTGATAGTACTCACAGTCCGTGGAACCAGCAGGTTTGGGGGTCCCCCAATCTTGTAGAAATACTCTTACCACCGGTTCCTGATTAGAAAAGTGAATGTGCGCACATCCAGACCGAGTTCTACCAATTAACGGTGAAGCCGTTAGGTCCCAGACATACGGATGCAGCTGTTGAATCCTCAATGCGAGCGTGCGTAGTATGTGTGTCAGCTGACACCGGCAACGGCAATAGTAAGCGTGTGCACAGCCAAATCATGTGCCGCCAACAGAAGTGAAGCCGCTGGGTCCAAAGCACAGGAGAGGAACTGTCGGATCCTTAGTGGGGATCTCCGTGATAAAAGTGACTAAAAAGCACATGTCACACATATATCTGCAAGGAAAATCATCTTGTCTGTAGAACTGTGTGAATTGTATGTATTAATGTGTGTTAACTATTTTAGCTTGTTTAATTAAAAAACTTGGGCCATTCAGCTGGCTCTATCCCGTGCACGCCCATGAGATTCTCAGAGATCTGGAGGTGAGTGTCAATGTCGGTTTCATTCTCTCGAAATGTGGGAACATCCTTAAATCCCAAGCGCCACTTCTCTTGCTCAGCCCCTCTGGGCAATAGCACAGTTTCGCTGCTAGTAGGGATTTGTACCCCTAATATCGCTTGGATCATGCCAGCTCTCTCTTGTGTAGTTGCGCTTTCACCTAGCGCCCCCAGCCAGCTCTGTAGTAGGGCGGGAGTAGCGGTGGTTGACTCAGGTAACCGACTGGAAGAAGTGCTTCCACTCCCTGTCGGTCCTTCATCATCACTCAGGTGGTCGGGATCTTCTGGGTGTGCACGATCCCACTCCAACAACCGCAGTACCAGAATCTCCGGGTGTCAGTCCCATTATATGCAATTCCCTTCATCCTGCAAAATCCTTGCAGGTGCGGTTTCCGGGCTGTCCGGTAAAACTTCTACTGCTCTCTCATAACGTTTTCAATTGGCCGCCGGTTGCAACTCCTGACTGACTGACTCTCCATGATGATATTCTCTGGGGTTAGCGTTGCTTCTACTCACTCCCCTGGAATTACTGCAGGAACTGTGATCCCACCGCTGCCACCAAATGTGAGGATACTGGGTGACCTGGGTATCCTGGGGTTCAGGGATCACACAGTGGAGCAGGTTTTAATGAAGGAATGATGAACTTTATTCATGGAGACACAGAAATCCAGCACACAGTAAGCAGGGTTATATCATTACAGTCCACTCAGAGTTCAGCAAAGTCTTTCCCAGCTACTCTATATCTCCTCCCTACCTGGCCAGCAATGACAGCTGTAACAGGGCACACAGAGCTGCTGTATATCTCCTCCCTACCTGGCCAGCAATGGCAGCTGTAACAGGGCACACAGAGCTGCTATATATCTCCTCCCTACCTGGCCAGCAATGGCAGCTGTAACAGGGCACACAGAGCTGCTGTATATCTCCTCCCTACCTGGCCAGCAATGACAGCTGTAACAGGGCACACAGAGCTGCTGTATATCTCCTCCCTACCTGGCCAGCAATGGCAGCTGTAACAGGGCACACAGAGCTGCTATATATCTCCTCCCTACCTGGCCAGCAATGACAGCTGTAGCAGGGCACACAGAGCTGCTGTATATCTCCTCCCTACCTGGCCAGCAATGACAGCTGTAGCAGGGCACACAGAGCTGCTGTATATCTCCTCCCTACCTGGCTAGCAATGACAGCTGTGGCAGGGCAGACAGAGCTGCTGTATATCTCCTCCCTACCTGGCCAGCAATGGCAGCTGTAACAGGGCACACAGAGCTGCTATATATCTCCTCCCTACCTGGCCAGCAATGGCAGCTGTAACAGGGCACACAGAGCTGCTGTATATCTCCTCCCTACCTGGCCTGCAATGGCAGCTGTAGCAAGGCACACAGAGCTGCTGTATATCTCCTCCCTACCTGGCCAGCAATGACAGCTGTAGCAGGGCACACAGAGCTGCTATATGTCTAAAGAGGGGACAACACCCCAATCTCCAGAGTCACACTGTACTGACACACTACCCACAATTCCCTTGCTGCACCACCCTACTTCCCTCTCTCTCTCATTGGTGGGCCCAGGTGTCAGTCTTTCTAGAGAGGAAGGAGGAGGGCTTTGTAACAGGAACACTCCCTTGCTGTCTGCTGCTGGCAAACTTCCTGTATGAGACATGCAGACTGAGGGCTTCAATTTGAGAACACAGAAATGGGTCATGGGGTTGTCTTTTCAACATGCAGGCAAGTCCTAGAAGTCCTTTTCCCTTGTCTCCTCACAGCATCCGCAATGGCAAACAATTGCTCAGTCAGCATCAATAGTTGCACTTGCAATTGGTACTGTGTGCATTAGTCTGAGATATGACTATACACACTGAACTTCACTATGGCTCTGGCAGTAGATTGGAGCTACATATTATACTTGGCACAAGTAGTGCATAAAGAAGTGATGCGGTATACAGGGCTGGCGCTACCATTAGGCAGGTTTAGGCAGCTGCCTAGAGTACTGGCACCTGAGGAGGCGGTAGTGAGGCTGACAATAAAGTAATAAGGATGTCTCTGAAAGAGACATCCTTTTACTTAACACTGTCGGCAGTCACAGATCCTGAAACTCACGGCCACCGCCCCCACACTTCCCGGCAGCTGTCTGGCTGTGACTGCAGACATCTGCCATGACTGTGCAGCGCAGCCTGAGCCCGGCCCCGCCCCCTTCCCTGTCTGATTGCATACTGGCTGCTCCCTCCCCGCAACCAGCCACCAATGTGCTGCTTTCAGGACTCCCTTCTGCCTGCCCTCACGAGGCTCCGCCCCTTCCCGAGACTCCGCCCCATTCATGCAGCTTTGATGGATTCCTCCCCAGCCAGCAACGTCTATTATGAAGAGACCAGAACCGCCTGCAATGGCAGGGAAGTATCTGGGGGATGGGAGCTTTTTACTGTTACATTATATGGGGGATGGGAATATATTAATATTATTTGGGGGTCTATTAATGTTAACATAAGGGGGTGGGCTGTATAATAATATTGTGTGTACTAATTTTGTATTGGGGTATATTTAAGTTATTTGGGGATAGTGTTATGTTGTGTGGGGGTGTTTTGTAGAAGATAATGAAGGGAATATATCAATGTTCAGTTGGGATTTTGGAATTTGTTATATACAGTGTATATATATATATATATATATATATATATACACACACACACACACACACACACACACACACACACACGGAAAGGATAGCTGGCACTCAAATGCTCCTTCAACAACAACACGCGCCGGTGCCCTCCTCAATAACCAGCCCTGTACGGGGATGGAAATACCAAAAATAGAACAAGATAGGCGGCACTCTGACGAAAGAACCCAAGTAAAGTGTTCTGAAACGTTGACCTTATTTACGGGGTCCAGTGTATTTTTTAAGTCGCCAGAGTGCCGCCTATCTTGTTATATATATATATATATATATATATATATATATATATTAGATTATATTCCAGCAAGAGGTGCGGCACTCGTGGTCTGCGGTAAATGATCCTCAACACAGATGTACGTTTGGGATGTAGTTTGGAAGCCGATGGTCTAAATCCCGACCGCCGGCTTCCAGACGTTCAATGTGGTACTAATGACCGGCATCTAAATCTAGATGCCTGTCATTAACCAGACGCCGGAAGACTGACGCCCGACATCCCGATCGAAGGGATGCCGGACGTGGACAGCCATGAGGGGGGAAGGTTAGGTTTAGGGCTCCCGGGGGGGACTTAGGGTTAGGCACCCCCCTGGGAGGGTTAGGCTAGGGGAAGGGGGGTTAAGGTTAGGCACCCCCCTGGTGGATGAAGGTTTAGGCGGTGGTGAAGGGTGGGGATTAGGGTTAGGCACCCCTAAGGGAGGGTTAGGGTGTAGAATTAGGTTAGAACATACTTACCTTTTGACGATCGGGATTTTCACCCTTGCCAGCAGTCGCTGTCGGGATTTGAAACGCCGGACGTGCGTCCGGCGGTAATACCTACTACACCCGTACGTTTTAGTGCTTTATTAATATTCGTACTGTTATCAAATCAAGCACCAAAACATCAGCATACATCTACTGCATTGCGGATCATTTACCATAGGCCGCAAGTGCCGCACTTCCTGTTGGAATATATCATCATCATCATGTGAGGGCACTGAGCAAAGTACTGTATTGTAATTTTACTGTGCGTGCCAGACCTGTTGGACTTAAAATGTCCAGCACAACCACTTCACACAGTATTCTGCGCCCAGCCCCCTCACAGACCGCCATCATGTAGAGACCCCACAAGTGCAGCACTCGCAGCCTGACAAAATAAAGTAGAATTTGGCAGATATATCCAATGTTTCAGTGCCCATAATCTATGGGTGTTCCCTGATATACATCTGCTTTATTCTACATTTATTTTGTCAATCCTTGTGCACTGTACTTGCGTATATTTATATATATATATATATATATATATATATATATATATATATATATACACATACATACATACAGTCAGGTGCATAAATATTGGCACATTGACAGAATTTTCATATTTTGGCCTCTAGTCACCACCACAATGGCTTTGAAATGAAAAAAACAAGATGTGATTTACCTGCAGACTTTCAGATTTAATTTGAGGGTAATTACATCCAAATCAGGTGAACGGTGTAGGAATTACAACGGTTTCTATATGTGCCTCCCACTTTTTAAGGGGCCTAAGAGACACTAGGGGATGCAACTGGAGAGACACTGGGAGGCTGAAGAGATAGAAAGCGCTGGCTGGAAAGACATTAGGTGGCTTTGCTGATAGTCATAAGGTAGATGGAGAGACACTGGGTGGCTGTAGATGCCGTAGGGGACTGGCTATAGCTAGAGAGACAATGATGGGGAAGGGTTGGAGAGACACAATGAGGGATGAGGCTGAAGGGGACTTCATTTTGCCCTGCACCTAAAATAAGAGTTATGGTATACCATACCTGTGTTAACTCTTTTTCTTCTAGGTTCATAGGGTCCACAGGGATACCATGGGGTATGTAGTTGGAGTATTCCATTGCACCAAACAGCTACCGTCTTTAAGCTCCCAGCATGCACAGGACCTCCTCCCTATATACCCGCCCCCAGCCATAGGTTTGTTTACAAACTGAATGCCTAATGGAGAGACGGAAAGTGGAGAAGGAAGTACATTGTACACAAGAAACACTCTAAAAAAAAAAATGAAGAGGGAATCAGTGATACAAAAAGGAAGGAATAGATCCCAACTGAGGCCAGGTGTGTCAGGGTGGCTGCCCTGTGGACCCTATGAAACTTGAAGAAAAAGAATTAACAAATGTATGTTATACCATAACTCTTATTTTCTTCTTTGGGTTTCATAGAGTCCACAGGGATACTATGGGGATATCCTAAAACAGTTCCCTTAAGAGTGGGGACGATCATGAGCAGAGAGGAGTATCCGCCACCTTGCAAAACTGTTCTGCAGAGGCGGCATGTCTAAACGCCCACAATGGTCCCACAGACCAAGTAGAACGTGCTGTAACCACGTTTGGAACAGGGAGATCAGTTTGAGAATACACAAGAAATAGTCATACGTAGCCACTGAGCCTGCTTGTTAGCTGGCCAGCCTCACTTATGAAAACCATACAACACAAAAATTGCATCTGATCCACATAGATTTGAACAGCTCGAACCACATCCAGTGAAGCTTCACCTTCAGAAAAGCCAGAAGACTGAAAGGCTGGGACTACAATTTCTTCACTCATATGAAAATGGGATACAACCTTTGGAAGGTAACCTGTCCTTGCACGGAGGACAGCTCTATTCTGGTGAAAAATCAAAAATGGAGAGTGACATGAAAGTGCTGCCAAATTAGAAACTCTGCGAGCTGAGAAGATAGCGAGGAGAAGAAGCATCTTCGCTGTCAACCATTTCAGATCCACTGTGTCCAAGGGTTTAAAGGGGAGAGCCTGCAGCACCCTGAGAATCAAGTATAAATCCTGCGGTGGCACCGGAGGGTCAAACGGAGGTTGCAGATGGAGAACACCCTGAAAAAAATGTTCTAACATCTGGCAGAGTTGGCAATTCTGTGCTGGAACCAGAGTGACAATGCAGAAACCTGAACTCTCAAGATAGCCAGATGAAGACCTAAGTCTAGTCCAGCCTGAAGAAAAACAAGAACTCGGGAGACCCTGAAAACCTTAGGGTCATATTTTCTGTGGGAACACCGAAGAGAAAATTAATGCCAAATCCTGTCATAGATGCGGGCTGAAGCAGGCTTCCTTGCCCTAAGCATTGTCTGGATCACAGAGGTAGAAAAATCTTTGTCCTTTAAGACGGAAGACTCAAGAGCCATGCCATCAAAGCCAGCTGGGGTAGATCCAGATATAGGCAGGGACCCTGCACTAGCAGATCCAGCCTTAGAGGAAGTCAAAGCGGACTGTCTATGGATAGACCTGTCAGATCAGTGAACCAATGTCTCCTGGGCCAAGCATGAGCTATTAGTATCATCCTGCCGCCCTCTTGCTTTAATTTTCTGACCACCCATGGGAGGAGGGAGATTTGAGGAAACTGTAATGGCAACCTGAAGCCCCACCTCACCGCCGAAGCATCCACAAAGGCGGCTGACGGGGTCCCTTGTCCTGGACCCGTACCTGGGAACCTTGTGGTTGTGACGTGATGCAATAAGGTCTATGTCCGATAGTCCCCCCTTGTCCACCAGGAGCTGAAAGACGTCCGGATGAAGAGCCCATTCTCTGGCGTCTGATGTCCTGATGACTTAGAAATTGCACTTCCCAGTTGAGGATTCCTGGGATGAATATTGCCAAAATTGCTGGAAAGATGGCATTCTGCCCAAACCAGAATGTTTGCCACTTCCCTCATTGCTGCCGGACTTAGCGTGCCTCCCTGATGGTTGATATAGGCCACTGTGGTTGCATTGTCAGACTGAATCTGGACAGGCCTGCCGTGAAGGCATATATATTACACTTTCTACTACATATTGCCGAACATTTTGTGTTGGCTCTAGATATTGCCAAATGGATTACACAGAGAGGGGACATTTGTTTAGCTACCCTTCCTGAACCTGTCCTGCTATCCTGAGCTGCTCTGTATGAACCTGTCCTGTTATCCTAGGCTTCTCTGTCTGGACCTGTCCTGCTATCCTGAGCTGCCCTGTATGAACCTGTCCTGTTATCCTGAGCTGCACTGAATGAACCTGTCCTGTTATCCTGAGCTGCACTGTATGAACCTGTCCTGTTATCCTGAGCTGCACTGAATGAACCTGTCCTGTTATCCTGAGCTGCACTGTATGAACCTGTCCTGTTATCCTGAGCTGCACTGAATGAACCTGTCCTGTTATCCAGAGCTGCACTGTATGCATTCAGTTCCGGCACCATGAGCTGCACTGAATGAACCTGTCCTGTTATCCTGAGCTGCACTGAATGAACCTGTCCTGTTATCCTGAGCTGCACTGAATGAACCTATCCTGTTATCCTGAGCTGCACTGTATGAACCTGTCCTGTTATCCTGAGCTGCACTGTATGCATTCAGTTCCGGCACCATGAGCTGCTGATGGAATCTTCCCTTATCTGCTCCAGGTACTGCTGATCATTTTATTAGTAATTCACAATTCATTTCATCTCCACCTGCATTGGAGCAATGGGTGTAGTTATTCATGCTTAGAACAATGGGTTGTCTATGCAATGAGTGCTTGTGAACTGGGACTTGTATAATGTGTAACTAGTAGTCTATTTACTATTACATTAAACCACTGAGCTAGCATTCACTGTGCAGGAGCCTCCGCCCTACAGGGATTTCTGCCCACTGCTCAGACCATTCCTACAGTATGAGCATCATTGCACTGACCAGTCACCCTTCATTAAATGAAGCTTCTAAAAGGCCTATTTATCAAATTATATTTGCAGTATATCATCCATTTTCAGGGGGTAACTGCAAATATTAAGTACCCCGATAGACAGATACCATGGAGGGACGGTAGCAGAGATCTCCATATGTACAGCGGTCCCTCCACTTCCAGGAGCAGCTGTGAAGATGTCAGACTTACTATTCTGGATCTTGGTCCTAGCACAGTGGTTCCCAAACTTATTTGAATCATGGTGGCCCAGAGTATCAGCATTATTACCACGGCACCCCAGAGTATCACCATTATTACCACGGCACCCCAGAGTATCGGCATTATTACCACAGCACCCCAGAGTATCAGCATTATTACCACGGCACCCCAGAGTATCAGCATTATTACCATGGCACCCAAGAGTATCAGCATTATTACCATGGCACCCCAGAGTATCAGCATTATTACCACGGCACCCCAGAGTATCAGCATTATTACCACAGCACCCCAGAGTATCAGCATTATTACCACAGCACCCCAGAGTATCGGCACTATTACCACGGCACCCCAGAGTATCAGCATTATTACCACGGCACCCCAGAGTATCAGCATTATTACCACGGCACCCCAGAATATCAGCATTATTACCACGGCACCCCAGAGTATCAGCATTATTACCACGGCACCCCAGAGTATCAGCATTATTACCACGGCACCCCAGAGTATCAGCATTATTACCACAGCACCCCTGAGTATCAGAATAATTACCACGGCACCCCAGAGTATCAGCATTATTACCACAGTACCCCAGAATATCAGCATTATTACCACAGTACCCCTGGGCCAAAAGTTTCTTATTGAGAAATTCAGCAAAATTGTAATGAAGTAAATTGTGCTTATATGTCCCCCTTAGGGTCAGTTATGTGGTGGGTGACAGGGCTGCTCTCGTTTTTGGCCACATATTTTTTGATTGGCAGCCATAAGCACCCAACTTGGTAACCACCGTGGCAGCTAAAGCCATGGGCTACACTCCACAGGGCTGCCAACTGGCATATGCCCCGATCGATGTCAGCGCATGTACAGCTGGCCGAAATAAAAATAAAAAGTGATTGGGATCAGATGGCAAGACGGGCTCCTATGTGCCCCAGTCACCCAGCAATAATACAATTAGATGAATAATGATTCCTTATTATCAGGGGCTGGCCAAATCTATTAATATATATACAGTCAGGTGCATAAATATTGGGACATTGACAGAATTTTCATATTTTGTCCTCTATTCACCACCACAATGGCTTTGAAATGAAACAAACAAGATGTGCTTTACCTGCAGACTTTCAGATGTAATTTGAGGGTAATTACATCCAAATCAGGTGAACGGTGTAGGAATTACAACGGTTTCTATATGTGCCTCCTACTTTTTAAGGGGCCAAAAGTAATGGGACAAACTAAACAATCCTAAATCTAACTTTCACTTTTTAATACTTTGTTGCAAATCCTTTGCAGGCAATTACAGCCTGAAGTCTGGAACGCATAGACATCACCAGACGCTGGGTTTCATCCCTGGTGATGCTCTGCCAGGCCTCTACTACAAATGTCTTCAGTTCCTGCTTGTTCTTGGGGCATTTTCCCTTCAGTTTTGTCTTCATCAAGTGAAATGCATGCTCAGTCCGATTCAGGTCAGGGGATTGACTTGGTCATTGCATAACATTCCACTTTTTAGCCTTAAAAAACTCTTTGGTTGCTTTTGCAGTATGCTTCGGGTCATTTTCCATCTGCACTGTGAAGCGCCGTCCAATGAGTTCTGAAGCATTTCACTGAATATGAGCATATAATATTGCCCGAAACACTTCAGAATTCATTCTGCTGCTTTTGTCAGCAGTCACATCATCAATAAACACAAGGGAACCAGTTCCATTGGCAGCCATACATGCCCACGCCATGACACTACCACCACCATGCTTCACTGATGAGGTGTATGTTTTGGATCATGAGCAGTTCCTTTCCTTCTCCGTACTCTTCTCTTCCCATCACTCTGGTACAAGTTGATCTTTGTCTCATCTGTCCATAGGATGTTGTTCCAGAACTGTAATGGCTTTTTTAGATTTTGTTTGGCAAACTCTAATCTGGTCTTCCTGTTTTTGTGGCTCACCAATGGTTTGCATCTTGTGGTGAACCCTCTATATTCGCTCTTGTGAAGTCTTCTCTTGATTATTGACTTTGACACATATACATCTACCTCCTGGAGAGTGCTCTTGATTTGGCCAACTGTTGTGAAGGGGTTTTTCTTCACCAGGGAAATAATTCTTCTGTCATCCACCACAGTTGTTTTCCGTGGTCTTCCGGGTCTTTTGGTGTTGCTGAGCTATCCGGTGCGTTCTTTCTTTTTAAGAATGTTCCAAACAGTTGATTTGGTCACACCTAATGTTTTTGCCATCTCTCTGATGGGTTTGTTTGATTTTTCAGCCTAATGATGGCTTGCTTCACTGATAGTGACAGCTCTTTGGATCTCATATTGAGAGTCGACATCAACTGATTCCAAATGCAAATGTCACACCTACAATCAACTCCAGACCTTTTACCTGCTTAATTGATAATGAAATAACGAGGGAATAGCCCACACCCGTCCATGAAATAGCTTTTGAGTTGATAGTCCCATTACTTTTGGCCCCTTAAAAAGTGGGAGGCACATATAGAAACCGTTGTAATTCCTACACCGTTCACCCGATTTGGATGTAATTACCCTCGAATTAAATCTGAAAGTCTGCAGGTAAAGCACATTTTGTTTGTTTCATTTCAAAGCCATTGTGGTGGTGAATAGAGGCCAAAATCTGAAAATTCTCTCAATGTCCCAATATTTATGGACCTGACTGTATATACCCCTAGGGGACAGTTACACAATCTTATACAGACACATGCTTCTTTCTCTGCCATGTCGTCATGTGTCGTCAGCAGGAGAGGTTACGGCAGCTGGAGTGTGGAGTCGACATGCCGTCATTTACTCAGATCAGGGCTCCTAATTTCATCAGCAAGTATATATCTGATCTGTTTATACTTCATAAATGTTCATGTTGTTGGTCTTTATTTCTATTAGTGTTGAAGAAAGTAATTGACATAGATGAAGTTCATTAAAACAGAGAGTGAAAGATGTAAGGAGTATAGATCACAGAACGCAACATGATGAAGTGCACCACCCACACCATGACTGTGTATGTATAATAAGCTATATAGTGTAACATGATCAAGTGCACCACCTGCACCATGACTTTGTATGTATAATAAGTTATATAGTGTAACATGATCAAGTGCACCACCCACACCATGACTTTGTATGTACAATAAGCTATATAGTGTAACATGATGAAGTGCACCACCCGCACCATGACTTTGTATGTATAATAAGCTATAGTGTAACATGAAGTGCACCACCCGCACCATGACTTTGTATGTATAATAAGCTATATAGTGTAACATGATGAAGTGCACCACCCGCACCATGACTTTGTATGTATAATAAGCTATAATGTAACATGATGAAGTGCACCACCCACACCATGACTTTGTATGTATAATAAGCTACATAGTGTAACATGATGAAGTGCACCACCCACACCATGACTTTGTAGGTGTAATAAGCTATATAGTGTAACATGATTAATTGCACCACCCGCACCATGACTTTGTATGTATAATAAGCTACAGTGTAACATGATGAAGTGCACCACCCGCACCATGACTTTGTATGTATAATAAGCTATACTGTAACATGATGAAGTGCACCACCTGCACCATGACTTTGTATGTATAATAAGCAATAATGTAACATGATGAAGTGCACCACCCACACCATGACTTTGTATGTATAATAAGCTATATAGTGTAACATGATTAATTGCACCACCCACACCATGACTTTGTATGTATAATAAGCTATAGTATAACATGATGAATTGCACCATGACTTTGTATGTATAATAAGCTATATAGTGCAACATGATGAATTGCACCACCCACACAATGACTTTATATGTATAATAAGCTATATAGTGTAACATAGCGAAGTGCACCACCCGCACCATGACTTTGTATGTATAATAAGCTATAGTGTAACATGATGAGGTGCACCACCCACACCATGACTTTGTATGTATAATAAGCTATAAAGTGCACCACCCACACCATTACTTTGTATGTATAATAAGCTATAGTGTAACATGAAGTGCACCACCCGCACCATGACTTTGTATGTATAATAAGCTATATAGTGTAACATGATGAAGTGCACCACCCACACCATGACTTTGTATGTATAATAAGCTATAGTGTAGGAGAGACAGTGTTAATGCTTATTGTAGGAGAATCTGCAGAGGATCTAGTGTTAGATATAATGAAATTGCTGTAGAAATGGTCACTGTGTACAGAAATCAGCCTGGTTACTAGCTCTGCTGTCATCAATAATAAATTGTCCTGTATTGTGCAGAAATGTGAGGAGAATCTATATCGGAAAGCAGAGACTTAGATGGGTGGTGACATGTAATATACTGTTGTATTTATAATCATACATATAATCTACTCATCCCGATGTTTGGGGAGTTCTCCTGGACTCTTGAGAGAGTAAATCATCCTCCCAGATGTGTCGGGGCTTTGGGTCTGATTCAGTGTTGTACATAATGGCCATGTTTTCGCAAATGACACAATTTGTTGCCACTGTGCATGTGCCAGGGTACATTACCATAGTCGCACACTGCGATAATTTATTCGCAGTGTGACTGAGAGTCAGGGAGCGTTTGGAGGAGGCATCTTGCAGTGGCGGCTATAAACGCAGGCTTATGCGTATACAGTTGTAGACAGCTGCGATGGCTCGGGCGGGGCTCAATACATGTGGCAGCTGCTGTTGCATTAGCATTTTTACACACATACATAGATGCGGCAGTATTAGCGCATAACTCTGAAACAGGCCCTTAATGATGTAACTTGTAGTCATCATGAACCTGTGCCACCGCCCAATCACCGCAATCCATAGCTGGGGAGGGGGGTGATGCCAGCCTCTGCAACCCCCCACCTCTACCTCTCCAGCTGGGTCTCCCTGAGAAAGCAATTTGTATGTTTAAGTAACAGCAGAATACTAATGAAACAATTAAGTACAGTGTACATGGCACACATTGTACATACAAGTGGCATTTGCAGGTCTCACTTGTGGCTTATTTTGAGCTTGGATTCTAAAGGGAAATGGATTTATAACTTCTCCAAGAAGTCTGTGGACTAATCTTATTCATTGGCAAATATTGTTGCTGGACACAGTCTGTGCTGCCAGCAAAGGAATACTAATGCCCCTTATACAATGGCACAGAGGGTGGGACACATCACGCCACTCAACGCATGCATGTCGGCGTAAATAACGCCATTCACCATGAATAAAATTGCCAAGGACAGCTCTCCCGGTAAAAGCTGACCTTTGAGTCGCAAATAGAAGCCCATAGGCTAAAGAGGGCGTTGCCCACCGCATCCATGCCCTGGAATGTATCGTAATCCACAGCTTGGTGCATATGAGGTGAGCAGCCAAACCACAGAAATGTCATTTTCGGAGGTTTCACCACAATGTCTGCAATGGTGCATCCCACCCACAATATTCTAACACACACATGGAGACAATAGTGATGTATATGTGTAACGCTGCTCACCACAATGTCTGCAATGGTGCACCCCACCCACAATATTCTAACACACACATGGAGACAATAGTGATGTATATGTGCTACGCCGCTCACCACAATGTCTGCAATGGTGCACACCACCCACAATATTCTAACACACACATGGAGACAATAGTGATGTATATGTGCTACGCCGCTCACCACAATGTCTGCAATGGTGCACACCACCCACAATATTCTAACACACACACACGGAGACAATAGTGATGTATATGTGTAACGCAGCTCACCACAATGTCTGCAATGGTGCACCCCATCCACAATATTTAACACACACATGGAGACAATAGTGATGTATATGTGTAACACTGCTCACCACAATGTCTGTAATGGTGTATCCCACCCACAATATTCTAACACACATGGAGACAATAGTGATGTATACATGTACCGCTACTCACCGCAATGTCTGTAATGCTGCATCCCACTCACAATATTCTAACACACACACACATGGAGACAATAGTGATGAATATGTGTAAAGCCGCTCACCGCAATGTCTACAATGGTGCATCCAACCCACAATATTCTAACACACACATGGAGACAATAGTGATGTTTATGTGTAACGCTGCTCACCACAATGTCTGCAATGGTGCATCTCACCCACAATATTCTAACACACACATGGAGACAATAGTGATGTATATGTAACGCTTCTCACCACAATGTCTGCAATAGTGCACCCCACCCACAATATTCTAACACACACAGGGAGACAATAGTGATGTATATGTGTAATGCTACTCACCACAATGTCTGCAATGGTGCATCTCACCCACAATATTCTAACACACACACATGGAGACAATAGTGATGTATATGTAACGCTTCTCACCACAATGTCTGCAATGGTGCATCTCACCCACAGTATTCTAACACACACATGGAGACAATAGTGATGTATATGTGTAACGCTGCTCACCGCAATGTCTGCAATGGTGCATCCCATCTCTGCATAATGCACAATCATCAGCGTGATACACATCTGTATGTGAAGTCTATTCTAGGTTCTCAGTGCTGCAGAAGAAACACAGCCCACACACACACACGTAGCCCACACACACACACGTAGCCCACACACACGTAGCCCACACACACGTAGCCCACACACACACACGTAGCCCACACACACACACGTAGCCCACACACACACACATAGCCCACACACACATAGCCCACACACACATAGCCCACACACACATAGCCCACACACACATAGCCCACACACACACGTAGCCCACAAACACATAGCCCACACACACACACACGTAGCCCACACACACACACACACACACACACGTAGCCCACACACACGTAGCCCACACACACACACACATAGCCCATTTCTGAACTCACCTGGTGACTGTAGACTCAGACCAGTGTCCAGCTTGTTGTGTGGTTTGTTACTGATAAACAGATAGCAGAGAACACAAACGGTGATGATAAATGCCAGGAGGACCACAGCTGCTATGGATAAGCCCATCAGTGCTCCCACGCTGTAGAAACAAGAGAACACGACCAGCAGCGTAAGTAACAGCCTAAGTAAAAGCCTAAGTAACAGGATAAGTAACAGGATAAGTAACAGGATAAGTAACAGCCTACGTAACAGCCTAATGGGTATACATTACATATACAGAATTACATATACAGTCAGGTGCATAAATATTGGGACATTGACAGAATTTCCATATTTTGGCCTCTATTCTCCACCACAATGGCTTTGAAATGAAACAAACAAGATGTGATTTACCTGCAGACTTTCAGATTTAATTTGAGGGTCATTACATCCAAATCAGGTGAACGGTGTAGGAATTACAGCGGTTTCTATATGTGCTTCCCACTTTTTAAGGGGCCAAAAGTAATGAAATAGCTTTTCAGTTGACTCAAAAGCTATTTCATGGACAGGTGTGGGCTATTCCTTCGTTATTTCATTATCAATTAAGCAGGTAAAAGGTCTGGAGTTGATTCTAGGTGTGACATTTGCATTTGGAATCAGTTGCTGTCGACTCTCAATATGAGATCCAAAAAGTTTGCCAAACAACATCTAAAAAAGCCATTACAGTTCTGGAACAACATCCTATGGACAGATGAGAAAAAGATCAACTTGTACCAGAGTGATGGGAAGAGAAGAGTATGGAGAAGGAAAGGAACTGCTCATGATCCAAAACATACCACCTCATCAGTGAAGCATGGTGGTGGTAGTGTCATGGCGTGGGCATGTATGGCTGCCAATGGAACTGGTTCCCTTGTATTTATTGATGATGTGACTGCTGACAAAAGCAGCAGAATGAATTCTGAAGTGTTTCGGGCAATATTATATGCTCATATTCAGTCAAATGCTTCAGAACTCATTGGACAGCGCTTCACAGTGCAGATGGACAATGACCGGAAGCCTACTGCAAAAGCAACCAAAGAGTTTTTTAAGGCTAAAAAGTGGAATGTTATGCAATGGCCAAGTCAATCCCCTGACCTGAATCTGATTGAGCATGCATTTCACTTGATGAAGACAAAACTGAAGGGAAAATGTCCCAAGAACAAGCAGGAACTGAAGACATTTGCAGTAGAGGCCTGGCAGAGCATCACCAGGGATGTAACCCAGCGTCTGGTGATGTCTATGTGTTCCAGACTTCAGGCTGTAATTGCCTGCAAAGGATTTGCAACAAAATATTAAAAAGTGAAAGTTAGATTTAGGATTGTTTAGTTTGTCCCATTACTTTTGGCCCCTTAAAAAGTAGGAGGCACATATAGAAACCATTGTAATTCCTACACCGTTCACCTGATCTGGATGTAATTACCCTCAAATTAAATCTGAAAGTCTGCAGGTAAATCACATCTTGTTTGTTTCATTTCAAAGCCATTGTGGTGGTGACTAGAGGCCAAAATATGAAAATTCTGTCAATGTCCCAATATTTATGCACCTGACTGTATATACATGTGACATATGAAGGTATCAGTGTAAACTGTAAGGGGTATATTTATTATTCAGTTTTAGAAACAATAATTATAATTTGTTTTTGCACCAATAGGAAATTAAGATTATCAAAGATTACACCTAGGGATAAGTGCATCAATAGGGTCTCATCCTGATACATATGTGTAATAGTAACGTGTGATGCATTCACTTTACCTCCAGTTTAGAGCCCCTGGCATGTTACTACCGGTCTGCTGACAGCACATGTGCCAGCATTGTGTGTGGGGGAGGTCTCTCGGTCTGCGCAGGGTCTGTACTGTGTATGTAATAATAATATCTGACTGGGGAGTAATAAATGTATATATGTATATAATGTTACCTATACAGACAATGGTGATACAGCAGAGGGTAATAATATCTGCCTGGGGAGTAATACATGTATATATGTATATAATGTTACCTATGCAGACAATGGTGATACAGAAGAGGGTAATAATATCTGCCTGGGGAGTAATAAATGTGTATATATATATATATATATATAATGTTACCTATACAGACAATGGTGATACAGCAGAGGGTAATAATATCTGCCTGGGGAGTAATAAATGTATATATGTATATAATGTTACCTATGCAGACAATGGTGATACAGTAGAGGATTTGTATAGGAACTGCACTTAACCAATTAGTAGATATTTATATCATCCCATACACAGACAATGTAATTCACATTGACATCATTTAGTAAGATATACACATATAATGTTGCATAGGTCCCAGCAAAAATAAAATACACAATTAAAAGAGAGTAAATATTTAGCAATGACGGCAATAATAAAATGTATCCTATAAATAATCTAATTCTCCGCAGAGAAACTGCTGTTATTCCAACGTATAATAATGTAACAGTCTGCTGATGAATTGTGGCAATGTCCATATTATAATTATATAAAGATACAGTTTCTCACCCCGATGTCTGCACAGTAATTCCGCTGTAATCCTTTAGTAGCCCATTGAGGATGGGACATAAAGACAGGGCAGCTTATCCGGATGGTAGTGTCCGAACAGGGTCACCGGACCCTCGGCTTCCAATAGCAGTCCCCACGCTCATGCTGTGTCCGCACAGTACAGCAGTCCCCACGCTCACGCTGTGTCCTCACGCACCAGCAGTCCCCGCGCTCACGCTGTGTCCACACAGTACAGCAGTCCCCACGCTCACGCTGTGTCCTCACAGTACAGCAGTCCCCACGCTCACGCTGTGTCCTCACGCACCAGCAGTCCCCACGCTCACGCTGTGTCCGCACAGTACAGCAGTCCCCACGCTAACGCTGTGTCCTCACGCACCAGCAGTCCCCACACTCATGCTGTGTCCGCACACACCAGGAGTCCACACGCTCATGCTGTGTCCGCACAGTACTGCAGTCCCCACACTCACGCTGTGTCCGCACACACCAGGAGTCCCCATGCTCACGCTATGTCCGCACAGTACAGCAGTCCCCACGCTCATGCTGTGTCCGCATACACCAGCAGTCCCCACGCTCACGCTGTGTCCGCACAGTACAGCAGTCCCCACGCTCACGCTGTGTCCACACAGTACAGCAGTCCCCACGCTCACGCTGTGTCCGCACAGTACAGCAGTCCCCACGCTCACGCTGTGTCCGCACACACCAGCAGTCCCCATGCTCACGCTGTGTCCGCACAGTACAGCAGTCCCCACGCTCACGCTGTGTCCGCACAGTACAGCAGTCCCCACGCTCATGCTGTGTCCGCACACACCAGCAGTCCCCACGCTCACATTGTGTCTGCACAGTACAGCAGTCCCCACGCTCACGCTGTGTCCTCACGCACCAGCAGTCCCCACGCTCACGCTGTGTCCGCACAGTACAGCAGTCCCCACGCTCACACTGTGTCCGCACAGTACAGCAGTCCCCACGCTCACGCTGTGTCCGCACAGTACAGCAGTCCCCACGCTCATGCTGTGTCTGCACACACCAGCAGTCCCCACGCTCACGCTGTGTCCTCACGCACCAGCAGTCCCCACGCTCATGCTGTGTCCGCACAGTACAGCAGTCCCCACGCTCACGCTGTGTCCGCACAGTACAGCAGTCCCCACGCTCACGCTGTGTTTTCACGCACCAGCAGTCCCCACACTCACGCTGTGTCCGCACAGTACAGCAGTCCCCACGCTTACGCTGTGTCCGCACACACCAGCAGTCCCCACGCTCACATTGTGTCTGCACAGTACAGCAGTCCCCACGCTCACGCTGTGTCCGCACAGTACAGCAGTCCCCACGCTCACGCTGTGTTTTCACGCACCAGCAGTCCCCACGCTCACGCTGTGTCCGCACAGTACAGCAGTCCCCACGCTCATGCTGTGTCCGCACACACCAGCAGTCCCCACGCTCACATTGTGTCTGCACAGTACAGCAGTCCCCACGCTCACGCTGTGTCCTCACGCACCAGCAGTCCCCACGCTCACGCTGTGTCCGCACAGTACAGCAGTCCCCACGCTCACGCTGTGTCCGCACAGTACAGCAGTCCCCACGCTCACGCTGTGTCCGCACAGTACAGCAGTCCCCACGCTCACGCTGTGTCTGCACACACCAGCAGTCCCCACGCTCACGCTGTGTCCTCACGCACCAGCAGTCCCCACGCTCATGCTGTGTCCGCACAGTACAGCAGTCCCCACGCTCACGCTGTGTCCGCACAGTACAGCAGTCCCCACGCTCACGCTGTGTCCGCACAGTACAGCAGTCCCCACGCTCACGCTGTGTTTTCACGCACCAGCAGTCCCCACACTCACGCTGTGTCCGCACAGTACAGCAGTCCCCACGCTCACGCTGTGTCCGCACACACCAGCAGTCCCCACGCTCACGCTGTGTCCGCACACACCAGCAGTCCCCACGCTCACGCTGTGTCCGCACAGTACAGCAGTCCCCTCGTTCACGCTGTGTCCGCACAGTACAGTAGTCCCCTCGTTCACGCTGTGTCCGCACAGTACAGTAGTCCCCTCGTTCACGCGTGTCCGCATAGCGAGACCGACGTCTCTGCCGTACGTGAGGCTGCGGGTGCAGGGAGCTGGGCAACCTATAGCTGGTCACTGGGAAGATTCCGGCAATGTCCAAAATGAGTCCTCAGACCATCGGCTATCTGCCGCGGTAACCTCGCTCACGCTGTGTCCAAGGCTGGCGTCTATGAAGGACAATTGTGCAGTTGAAGCTATACCAGGGGAGATGAGAGCCTGTAGCCACAGTCACCCAGTAGAAGTCCCTGTGGTAGTTGGGTTACAGCGGTGTTTGCAGACGATAGCTGGATCCCTGCTGTGTGACATAGGAAGGAGAACCTGCCAATAATGTATTTCTTCACCCTTAAGATGGTCACACATCTAAAGAAGATCTGTCTAACCAGACAACTAGGTGATTGGTTGGGATGAAGATCTGGTAATGTATGGGAGTAACTGATGATCAGCAATTTGCTCCTAAATGTCAGAAAACAGATGAAAATGACGTCAGACAAGATTGTTAAATGTTTGATCTAAACAATTTGCTCAAACAACAGTTTTTGTCCATTTTCCTGCATTTAGGAGCAAATTGCTGATTGTCAGTTACTCCCATACGTTACCAGGTTCTCATTCCAACCAATCAGCTAGTTGGACAGATAATCGTTAGACGTGTCTATGCAGCATTAGGTCATTTCCTCAGAGGATGGATCATTACTGTAGGAGTGCTGCTATTTATTCACCTTGGGATAAATGAAAATGTAATTAACCCGGAAGCACCTGTGGTTACTTTTCATAGGAGAGTTTCACAATGAAGATGTAATGAATTCATTCAAACAAAGATTTATAATGATAAAAACAATCACATCCGATATATTTATCGGACTACACTGCGATATATTGGATGTGATTGTTTTTCCGTCATAGACGCCGGCCTCGCTGCATGGACACAGCGTGAGTGAGATTACTGCGGCAGATAGCCGATGGTCTGAGGACTCATATTGAACATTGCTGGAATCTTCCCAGTGACCAGCTATAGGCTGCCCAGCTCCCTGCACCCGCAGCCTCACGTATGGCAGACATGTCGTTCTCGCTATGCGGACACGCGTGAACGAGGGGACTACTGTACTGTGCGGACACAGTGTGAGCGTGGGGACTGCTGGTGTGTGCGGACACAGCGTGAGCGTGGGGACTGCTGTACTGTGCGGACACAGCGTGAGCGTGGGGACTGCTGGTGTGTGCGGACACAGCGTGAGCGTGGGGACTGCTGTACTGTGCGGACACAGCGTGAGTGTGGGGACTGCTGTACTGTGCGGACACAGCGTGAGCGTGGGGACTGCTGTACTGTGCGGACACAGCGTGAGTGTGGGGACTGCTGTACTGTGCGGACACAGCGTGAGCGTGGGGACTACTGTACTGTGCGGACACAGCGTGAGCGTGGGGACTGCTGTAGTGTGCGGATACAGCGTGAGCGTGGGGACTGCTGTACTGTGCGGACACAGTGTGAGCGTGGGGACTGCTGTACTGTGCGGACACAGCGTGAACGAGGGGACTGCTGGTGCGTGAGGACACAGTGTGAGCGTGGGGACTGCTGGTGCGTGAGGACACAGCGTGAGTGTGGGGACTGCTGTACTGTGCGGACACAGCGTGAGCGTGGGGACTGCTGGTGTGTGCGGACACAGCGTGAGCGTGGGGACTGCTGTACTGCGCGGACACAGCGTGAGCGTGGGGACTGCTGTACTGTGCGGACACAGCGTGAACGAGGGGACTGCTGGTGCATGAGGACACAGTGTGAGCGTGGGGACTGCTGGTGCGTGAGGACACAGCGTGAGTGTGGGGACTGCTGTACTGTGTGGACACAGTGTGAGCGTGGGGACTGCTGTACTGTGCGGACACAGCGTGAGCGTGGGGACTGCTGTTGGAAGCCGAGGGTCCGGTGACCCTGTTTGGACACTACCATCCGGATAAGCTGCCCTGTCTATATGTCCCATCCTCAATGGGCTACTAAAGGATTACAGCGGAATTACTGTGCAGACATCGGGGTGAGAAACTGTATCTTTATATAATTATAATATGGACATTGCCACAATTCATCAGCAGACTGTTACATTATTATACGTTGGAATAACAGCAGTTTCTCAGCGGAGAATTAGATATTTATAGGATACATTTTATTATTGCCGTCATTGCTAAATATTTACTCTCTTTTAATTGTGTATTTTATTTTTGCTGGGACCTATGCAACATTATATGTGTATATCTTACTAAATGATGTCAATGTGAATTACATTGTCTGTGTATGGGATGATATAAATATCTGCTCATTGGTTAAGCGCAGTTCCTATACAAATCCCTTCACTATTTCAATATCTTGTTAAGTCTGCAGATACTTCATTTGGAACAGCAGATAGCAATCAGTTCCTGTTATATACCAACAACAGACAGGAATTATTAGCACCTACTGGTTTTATTCATTCTGGTTGATACAGTAGAGAGTAACAATATCTGCCTGGGTGTAATAGTATATATATATATACTGTTATCTATGCAGCCAGCACGCAGCTTTCTGGCTGGAGTCTTAACAGGGATAATACAGATCTCTTAGGAACTCTAAAGGGGCCTATTCACTATGTGACCTGAACGTCATTCAGTGCAGGAGTCCGACCTCCTATATCTGAAAATGCCGAACCTGAAAATCATTGCTAGGTTGATGGACGTTCCGTAGATAGACGGGGTCGGCAAGGACCCGTGTATGCGCATCGCTGGTCCTTCCCGGCTAACCATTACCTCCTGGCTTTGGTCGGATCGCTCTAAAAGTCGGCTAATGGACAGGCGCCTTTAGGGAACAGTTGTTAAAAAGTTTATCCAGCAGATTTACTAAATAATTGCTGCTCCTAAAATGGGAATAATGTTACTGTGTTTCCTTTAAATCCCAAAATATGCAAAAACCATCTATTACCAGTATAGTAATAATTAGAGGAGAGCAAATCTAATGTTCACAGTAAAACATGTTTATTATATACGATATCGAGAGTATAATAAACTTATATGGATTTACTATAAAAATGATATTTGTGCTCCTTTAATCCTTACTATAATGGTAACAGCTGTGTAAATGGTTTTATGGTGCCAGTCCCGTCAGGATGGAGTCAGCACAGTAATCACCCAGCACGGTGCAGGGATGACGTTATACAGTATATTGCAGAGTAATCACCCAGCACAGTGCAGGGATGACGTTATACAGTATATTGCACAGTAAGCACCCAGTACGGTGCAGGGATGATGTTATACAGTATATTGCAGAGTAATCACCCAGCACAGTGCAGGGATGACGTTATACAGTATATTGCAGAGTAATCACCCAGCACGGTGCAGGGATGACGTTATACAGTATATTGCAGAGTAATCCCCCAGCACGGTGCAAGGAGGACGTTATACAGTATATTGCACAGTAATCACCCAGCACGGTGCAGGGAGGACGTTATACAGTATATTGCAGAATAATCACCCAGCACAGTGCAGGGATGACATTATACAGTATATTGCAGAGTAATCACCCAGCACGGTGCAGGGATGACGTTATACAGTATATTGCAGAGTAATCACCCAGCACGGTGCAGGGATGACGTTATACAGTATATTGCAGAGTAATCACCCAGCACGGTGCAGGGATGACGTTATACAGTATATTGCAGAGTACACAGGTATTATAGAATATAATGTATAGGGCAGTGCACTCCTATAGGACAGATGGGACATGGTAGGCTATTGGTAAATGACAATTACATCCAATATTACCATGGTTGTGGAGAATGGTTAGTGCAGGGAATGAAATTAGGCTTTATGCACCCCGGGGCACCTGCCCCAATCACTGCGCCCCTGGGTCAGTGCAAATAGCTGGATCGCATTTATTATACACATTGTTATAGAGTACATGCTTTCCCTACAGTAATGTACAGTGCAGAGTGTCAGGTAATACACAGAGCAAGAACACAGTACACAGCAGTGTGTGTTATACAGTAATGTACAGCGCAGAGTGTGTCATGTAATACACAGAGCAGCGCACAGTACACAGCAGTGTGTGTTATACGGTAATGTACAGTGCAGAGTGTGTCAGGTAATACACAGAGCAGCGCACAGTACACAGCAGTGTGTGTTATTCAGTAATGTACAGCGCACAGTACACAGCAGTGTGTGTTATACGGTAATGTACAGTGCAGAGTGTGTCAGGTAATACACAGAGCAGCGCACAGTACACAGAAGTGTGTGTTATACAGTAATGTACAGCGCAGAGTGTGTCAGGTAATACACAGAGCAGCGCACAGTACACAGCAGTGTGTGTTATACAGTAATGTACAGCGCAGAGTGTGTCAGGTAATACACAGAGCAGCGCACAGTACACAGCAGTGTGTGTTATACGGTAATGTACAGCACACAGTACACAGCAGTGTGTGTTATACAGTAATGTACAGCGCAGAGTGTGTCAGGTAATACACAGAGCAGCGCACAGTACACAGAAGTGTGTGTTATACAGTAATGTACAGCGCAGAGTGTGTCAGGTAATACACAGAGCAGCGCACAGTACACAGCAGTGTGTGTTATACAGTAATGTACAGCGCAGAGTGTGTCAGGTAATACACAGAGCAGCGCACAGTACACAGCAGTGTGTGTTATACGGTAATGTACAGCACACAGTACACAGCAGTGTGTGTTATACAGTAATGTACAGCGCAGAGTGTGTCAGGTAATACACAGAGCAGCGCACAGTACACAGAAGTGTGTGTTATACAGTAATGTACAGCGCAGAGTGTGTCAGGTAATACACAGAGCAGCGCACAGTACACAGCAGTGTGTGTTATACAGTAATGTACAGCGCAGAGTGTGTCAGGTAATACACAGAGCAGCGCACAGTACACAGCAGTGTGTGTTATACGGTAATGTACAGCACACAGTACACAGCAGTGTGTGTTATACAGTAATGTACAGCGCAGAGTGTGTCAGGTAATACACAGAGCAGCGCACAGTACACAGCAGTGTGTGTTATACAGTAATGTACAGCGCAGAGTGTGTCAGGTAATACACAGAGCAAGCACACAGTACACAGCAGTGTGTGTTATACGGTAATGTACAGCGCAGAGTGTGTCAGGTAATACACAGAGCAGCGCACGGTACACAGCAGTGTGTGTTATACGGTAATGTCTGTACAGTACTGAGATGGCAGTATGTGGTCTGTCAGTAGTGGAACTACAAGTACCAGCATACCCCTCAGTTTCCCAAGCATAGATAATTCTGTATTATGTGCAGGAGATGGAGCAGAAGAGACAGCACTTACCTCAGCCACCACATGTAACTGTGCTCATAGGGGAAAAAGCTACTGGGGTCATCACAGCAGTACTTGAAGTCCTTAAATCCACAGCAGTATATGGCCCCCAAGTCACTGTCTGATCTGGGACAGCTGAAAGCCCCAACCAGAACCTTCTCCATGGTGGTGTAGCTGGAGCATTCTGCACTCATAGTCCTGGCTGCTGCTGCTTCTTCCCACACGAAGCCTGGTACTGCCAGAGGGGAGCAGGGAGTCCTCTCACCACCATCCCACAGACAAACAGCAGAATGCTTCAGTGCCTGGAGGAGAAGCCATCAGAGAGCTCCTCACAGTGTCTCCAGCGTCACTCTGCTACTTCTCTCATCACCACTCTCATCATCACTCTGCTACTCTTCTCACCATCACTCTCATCATCACTCTGCTGCTCCTCTCATCACCACTCTCATCACCACTCTAATACTCCTCTCATCATCACTCTCATCACCACTCTGCTACTCCTCTCATCATCACTCTCATCACCACTCTAATACTCCTCTCATCATCACTCTCATCACCACTCTAATACTCCTCTCATCATCACTCTCATCACCACTCTGCTGCTCCTCTCATCACCACTCTCATCATCACTCTGCTGCTCCTCTCATCATCACTCTCATCATCACTCTGCTACTCCTCTCAGCATCACTCTCATCACCACTCTGCTACTCCTCTCAGCATCACTCTCATCACCACTCTGCTACTCCTCTCATCATCACTCTCATCACTACTCTGCTACTCCTCTCATCATCACTCTCCTCACCACTCTGCTACTCCTCTCATCATCACTCTCATCACCACACTGCTACTCCTCTCATCATCACTCTGCTACTCGTCTCATCATCACTCTCATCACCACTCTGCTGCTCCTCTAATCACCACTCTCATCACGACTCTGCTACTCCTCTCATCATCACTCTCATCACTACTCTGCTACTCCTCTCATCATCACTCTCATCACCACTCTGTTACTCCTCTCATCATCACTCTCATCACTACTCTGCTACTCCTCTCATCATCACTCTCCTCACCACTCTGCTGCTCCTCTAATCACCACTCTCATCACCACTCTGCTACTCCTCTCATCATCACTCTCATCATCACTCTGCTGCTCCTCTCATCACCACTCTCATCACCACTCTGCTGCTCCTCTCATCACCACTCTCATCATCACTCTGCTGCTCCTCTCATCATCACTCTGCTACTCCTCTCATCATCACTCTCATCACCACTCTGCTACTCCTCTCAGCATCACTCTCATCACCACTCTGCTACTCCTCTCATCATCACTCTCATCACCACTCTGCTACTCCTCTCATCATCACTCTCATCACTACTCTGCTACTCCTCTCATCATCACTCTCCTCACCACTCTGCTACTCCTCTCATCATCACTCTCATCACCACACTGCTACTCCTCTCATCATCACTCTGCTACTCGTCTCATCATCACTCTCATCACCACTCTGCTGCTCCTCTAATCACCACTCTCATCACCACTCTGCTACTCCTCTCATCATCACTCTCATCACTACTCTGCTACTCCTCTCATCATCACTCTCATCACCACTCTGCTACTCCTCTCATCATCACTCTCATCACTACTCTGCTACTCCTCTCATCATCACTCTCCTCACCACTCTGCTGCTCCTCTAATCACCACTCTCATCACCACTCTGCTACTCCTCTCATCATCACTCTCATCATCACTCTGCTGCTCCTCTCATCACCACTCTGCTACTCGTCTCATCATCACTCTCATCACCACTCTGCTGCTCCTCTCATCATCACTCTCATCACCACTCTGCTGCTCCTCTAATCATCACTCTCATCACCACTCTGCTGCTCCTCTCATCATCACTCTGCTACTCTTCTCACCATCACTCTCATCACCACTCTGCTGCTCCTCTCATCACCACTCTGCTGCTCCTCTCATCATCACTCTGCTGCTCCTCTCATCATCACTCTGCTACTCCTCTCATCATCACTCTCATCACCACTCTGCTGCTCCTCTCATCATCACTCTCATCTTCACTCTGCTGCTCCTCTCATCATCACTCTCATCACTACTCTGCTACTCCTCTCATCATCACTCTCATCACCACTCTGCTGCTCCTCTCATCATCACTCTCATCATCACTCTGCTACTCCTCTCATCATCACTCTCATCACCACTCTGCTACTCCTCTCAGCATCACTCTCATCACCACTCTGTAACTCCTCTCATCACCACTCTGCTACTCCTCTCATCACCACTCTCATCACCACTCTGCTACTCCTCTCATCATCACTCTCATCACTACTCTGCTACTCCTCTCATCATCACTCTCATCACCACTCTGCTGCTCCTCTCATCATCACTCTCATCACCACTCTGTAACTCCTCTCATCACCACTCTGCTACTCCTCTCATCATCACTCTCATCACCACTCTGCTACTCCTCTCATCATCACTCTCATCACCACTCTGTAACTCCTCTCATCACCACTCTGCTACTCCTCTCATCACCACTCTGTAACTCCTCTCATCAAACTCATCACCACTCTGCTGCTCCTCTCATCATCACTCTGCTACTCCTCTCATCATCACACTGCTGCTCCTCTCATCATGACTCTCATCACCACTCTGCTACTCCTCTCATCACCACTCTGCTGCTCCTCTCATCATCACCACACTGCTCCTCCTCTCATCACCCCTCTGCTACTCCTCTCACCATCACTCTCATCATCACTCTGCTGCTCCTCTCATCACCACTCTGCTGCTCCTCTCATCATCACTCTGCTGCTCCTCTCATCATCACTCTCATCATCACTCTGCTGCTCCTCTCATCATCACTCTCATCATCACTCTGCTGCTCCTCTCATCATCACTCTCATCATCACTCTGCTGCTCCTCTCATCATCACTCTCATCACCACTCTGCGACTCCTCTCATCATCACTCTCATCACCACTCTGCTGCTCCTCTCATCATCACTATCATCACCACTCTGCTGCTCCTCTCATCATCACTCTCAGCACCACTCTGCTACTCCTCTCATCATCACTCTCATCACCACTCTGTAAGTCAACTCACCATCACTCTCATCATCACTCTCATCACCACTCTGCTACTCCTCTCATCATCACTCTCATCACCACTCTGCTACTCCTCTCATCATCACTCTGCTACTCTTCTCATCATCACTCTGCTACTCCTCTCATCATCACTCTCATCATCACTCTGCTACTCCTCTCACCATCACTCTTATCACTCTGCTACTCCTCTCACCATCACTCTCATCATCACTCTGCTACTCCTCTCATCATCACTCTCATCACCACTCTGCTACTCCTCTCAGCATCACTCTCATCATCACTCTGCTACTCCTCTCATCATCACACTGCTGCTCCTCTCATCATGACTCTCATCACCACTCTGCTACTCCTCTCATCACCACTCTGCTGCTCCTCTCATCATCACCACACTGCTCCTCCTCTCATCACCCCTCTGCTACTCCTCTCACCATCACTCTCATCATCACTCTGCTGCTCCTCTCATCACCACTCTGCTGCTCCTCTCATCATCACTCTGCTGCTCCTCTCATCATCACTCTCATCATCACTCTGCTGCTCCTCTCATCATCACTCTCATCATCACTCTGCTGCTCCTCTCATCATCACTCTCATCATCACTCTGCTGCTCCTCTCATCATCACTCTCATCACCACTCTGCTACTCCTCTCATCATCACTCTCATCACCACTCTGCTGCTCCTCTCATCATCACTATCATCACCACTCTGCTGCTCCTCTCATCATCACTCTCTTCACCACTCTGCTACTCCTCTCATCACCACTCTGCTGCTCCTCTCATCATCACTCCCAGCACCACTCTGCTACTCCTCTCATCATCACTCTCATCACCACTCTGTAAGTCAACTCACCATCACTCTCATCATCACTCTCATCACCACTCTGTAACTCCTCTCACCATCACTCTGCAACTCTTCTCATCATCACTCTGTAACTCCTCTCACCATCACTCTGCAACTCTTCTCATCATCACTCTCATCATCACTCTGCTGCTCCTCTCACCATCACTCTGCTACTTTTCTCATCATCACTCTCATCACCACTCTGCTGCTCCTCTCATCATGACTCTCATCACCACTCTGCTACTCCTCTCATCATCACTCTCATCACCACTCTGCTGCTCCTCTCATCATGACTCTCATCACCACTCTGCTACTCCTCTCATCATCACTCTCATCACCACTCTGCTACTCCTCTCATCATCACTCTCATCATCACTCTGCTGCTCCTCTCATCATCACTCTCATCATCACTCTGCTGCTCCTCTCATCATCACTCTCATCATCACTCTGCTGCTCCTCTCATCATCACTCTCATCACCACTCTGCTACTCCTCTCATCATCACTCTCATCACCACTCTGCTGCTCCTCTCATCATCACTATCATCACCACTCTGCTGCTCCTCTCATCATCACTCTCTTCACCACTCTGCTACTCCTCTCATCACCACTCTGCTGCTCCTCTCATCATCACTCCCAGCACCACTCTGCTACTCCTCTCATCATCACTCTCATCACCACTCTGTAAGTCAACTCACCATCACTCTCATCATCACTCTCATCACCACTCTGTAACTCCTCTCACCATCACTCTGCAACTCTTCTCATCATCACTCTGTAACTCCTCTCACCATCACTCTGCAACTCTTCTCATCATCACTCTCATCATCACTCTGCTGCTCCTCTCACCATCACTCTGCTACTTTTCTCATCATCACTCTCATCACCACTCTGCTGCTCCTCTCATCATGACTCTCATCACCACTCTGCTACTCCTCTCATCATCACTCTCATCACCACTCTGCTACTCCTCTCATCATCACTCTCATCACCACACTGCTACTCCTCTCATCATCACTCTGCTACTCTTCTCATCATCACTCTGCTACTCCTCTCATCATCACTCTCATCATCACTCTGCTACTCCTCTCACCATCACTCTTATAACTCTGCTACTCCTCTCACCATCACTCTCATCATCACTCTGCTACTCCTCTCATCATCACTCTCATCACCACTCTGCTACTCCTCTCAGCATCACTCTCATCATCACTCTGCTACTCCTCTCATCATCACTCTCATCACCACTCTGCTTCTCCTCTCATCATCACTCTGCTGCTCCTCTCATCACCACTCTGCTACTCGTCTCATCATCACTCTCATCACCACTCTGCTTCTCCTCTCATCATCACTCTCATCACTACTCTGCTACTCCACTCGTCATCACTCTCATCACCACTCTGTAAGTCAACTCACCATCACTCTGCTACTCTTCTCATCATCACTCTCATCACCACTCTGTAACTCCTCTCACCATCACTCTCATCACCACTCTGCTACTCCTCTCATCATCACTCTCATCACCACTCTGTAACTCCTCTCTTCACCACTCTGTGCTCCTCTCATCATCACTCTGCTACTCCTCTCATCAACACTCTCATCACCACTCTGCTGCTCCTCTCATCATCACTCTCATCACTACTCTGCTACTCCTCTCATCATCACTCTCATCACCACTCTGCTACTCTTCTCATCATCACTCTCATCATCACTCTGCTGCTCCTCTCATCACCACTCTGCTACTTGTCTCATCATCACTCTCATCACTACTCTGCTGCTCCTCTCATCATCACTCTGCTGCTCCTCTCATCACCACTCTCATCACCACTCTAATACTCCTCTCATCATCACTCTCATCACCACTCTAATACTTCTCTCATCATCACTCTCATCACCACTCTGCTGCTCCTCTCATCATCACTCTCATCATCACTCTGCTGCTCCTCTCATCACCACTCTGCTACTCGTCTCATCATCACTCTCATCACCACTCTGCTGCTCCTCTCATCATCACTCTCATCACCACTCTGCTGCTCCTCTGATCATGACTCTCATCACCACTCTGCTACTCCTCTCATCATCACTCTCATCACCACTCTGCTACTCCTCTCATCATCACTCTCATCACTCTGCTACTCCTTTCATCATCACTCTCCTCCCCACTCTGCTACTCCTCACATCATCACTCTCCTCACCACTCTGCTGCTCCTCTCATCATCACTCTCATCATCACTCTGCTGCTCCTCTCATCATCACTCTGCTGCTCCTCTCATCACCACTCTCATCACCACTCTGTAACTCCTCTCATCATCACTCTCATCACCACTCTGCTACTCCTCTCATCATCACTCTCATCACCACTCTGCTACTCCTCTCATCATCACTCTCATCACCACTCTGCTGCTCCTCTCATCATCACTCTCATCTTCACTCTGCTGCTCCTCTCATCATCACTCTCATCACCACTCTGTAACTCCTCTCATCATCACTCTCATCACCACTCTGCTACTCCTCTCATCATCACTCTCATCACCACTCTGCTGCTCCTCTCATCATCACTCTCATCACCACTCTGTAACTCCTCTCATCATGACTCTGCTGCTCCACTCATCATCACTCTGCTGCTCTCTCATCAAACTCATCACCACTCTGCTGCTCCTCTCATCATCACTCTGCTACTCCTCTCATCATCACTCTGCTGCTCCTCTCATCACCACTCTGCTACTCGTCTCATCATCACTCTCATCACCACTCTGCTACTCCTCTCATCATCACTCTCATCACCACTCTAATACTTCTCTCATCATCACTCTCATCACCACTCTGCTACTCCTCACATCACTACTCTGCTACTCCTCTCATCATCACTCTCATCATCACTCTGCTGCTCCTCTCATCACCACTCTCATCATCACTCTGCTACTCTTCTCATCACCACTCTGCTGCTCCTCTCATCATCACTCTTATCATCACTCTAATACTTCTCTCATCATCACTCTCATCATCACTCTGCTACTCGTCTCATCATCACTCTCATCACCACTCTGCTACTCCTTTCATCATCACTCTCCTCCCCACGCTGCTACTCCTCACATCATCACTCTCCTCACCACTCTGCTGCTCCTCTCATCATCACTCTCATCATCACTCTGCTGCTCCTCTCATCATCACTCTGCTGCTCCTCTCATCACCACTCTGCTACTCCTCACATCATCACTCTCCTCACCACTCTGCTGCTCCTCTCATCATCACTCTCATCACCACTCTGCTACTCCTCTCATAATCACTCTCATGACCAGTCTGCTGCTCCTCTCATCATCACTCTGCTGCTCCTCTCATCACCACTCTCATCACCACTCTAATACTCCTCTCATCACCACTCTGCTACTCCTCTCATCAAACTCATCACCACTCTGCTGCTCCTCTCATCATCACTCTGCTACTCCTCTCATCATCACACTACTGCTCCTCTCATCATCACTCTCATCATCACTCTGCTGCTCCTCTCATCATCACTCTCCTCACCACTCTGCTGCTCCTCTCATCACTACTCTGCTACTCCTCTCATCATCACTCTCATCACCACTCTGCTACTCCTCTCATCATCACTCTCATCATCACTCTGCTACTCCTCTCATCAACACTCTCATCACTACTCTGCTACTCCTCTCATCATCACTCTCATCACTACTCTGCTACTCCTCTCATCAACACTCTCATCACCACTCTGTGCTCCTCTCATCATCACTCTGCTGCTCCTCTCATCATCACTCTCATCACCACTCTGCTACTCCTCTCATCATCACTCTCATCACCACTCTGTAACTCCTCTCATCATGACTCTGCTGCTCCACTCATCATCACTCTGCTGCTCTCTCATCAAACTCATCACCACTCTGCTGCTCCTCTCATCACCACTCTGCTACTCGTCTCATCATCACTCTCATTACCACTCTGCTACTCCTCTCATCATCACTCTCATCACCACTCTAATACTTCTCTCATCATCACTCTCATCACCACTCTGCTGCTCCTCTAATCACTACTCTGCTACTCCTCTCATCATCACTCTCATCACCACTCTGCTACTCCTCTCATCATCACTCTCATCATCACTCTGCTACTCCTCTCATCATCACTCTCATCACCACTCTGTAACTCCTCTCTTCACCACTCTCATCATCACTCCGCTACTCCTCTCATCATCACTCTCATCACCACTCTGCTGCTCCTCTCTTCACCACTCTCATCATCACTCCGCTACTCCTCTCATCATCACTCTCATCACCACTCTGCTGCTCCTCTCATCATCACTCTCATCACCACTCTGCTACTCCTCTCATCATCACTCTCATCACCACTCTGCTACTCGTCTCATCATCACTCTCATCACCACTCTGCTGCTCCTCTCACCATCACTCTCATCACCACTCTGCTGCTCCTCTCATCATCACTCCCAGCACCACTCTGCTACTCCTCTCATCATCACTCTCATCATCACTCTGCTGCTCCTCTCATCATCACTCTGCTGCTCCTCTCATCACCACTCTCATCACCACTCTGGTACTCTCATCATCACTCTCATCACCACTCTGCTGCTCCTCTCATCACTACTCTGCTACTCCTCTCATCATCACTCTCATCACCACTCTGCTACTCCTCTCATCATCACTCTCATCACCACTCTGCTGCTCCTCTCATCATCACTCTCATCACCACTCTGTAACTCCTCTCTTCACCACTCTCATCATCACTCCGCTACTCCTCTCATCATCACTCTCATCACCACTCTGCTGCTCCTCTCTTCACCACTCTCATCATCACTCCGCTACTCCTCTCATCATCACTCTCATCACCACTCTGCTGCTCCTCTCATCATCACTCTCATCACCACTCTGCTACTCCTCTCATCATCACTCTCATCACCACTCTGCTACTCGTCTCATCATCACTCTCATCACCACTCTGCTGCTCCTCTCACCATCACTCTCATCACCACTCTGCTGCTCCTCTCATCATCACTCCCAGCACCACTCTGCTACTCCTCTCATCATCACTCTCATCATCACTCTGCTGCTCCTCTCATCATCACTCTGCTGCTCCTCTCATCACCACTCTCATCACCACTCTGGTACTCTCATCATCACTCTCATCACCACTCTGCTGCTCCTCTCATCAACACTCTGATGCTCCTCTCATCATCACTCTCATCACCACTCTGCTACTCCTCTCATCATCGCTCTGCTGCTCCTCTCATCATCACTCTCATCACAACTCTGCTGCTCCTCTCATCATCACTCTCCTCACCACTCTGCTGCTCCTCTCATCATCACTCTCATCATCACTCTGCTGCTCCTCTCTTCATCACTCTCATCACCACTCTGCTGCTCCTCTCATCATCACTGTCATCACCTCTCTGCTGCTCCTCTCATCACCAGTCTGCTGCTCCTCTCATCATCACTCTCATCACCACTCTGCTGCTCCTCTCATCATCACTCTGCTGCTCTTCTCATCATCACTCTCATCACCACTCTGCTGCTCCTCTCACCATCACTCTCATCACCACTCTGCTGCTCCTCTCATCATCACTCTGCTACTCTTCTCACCATCACTCTGCGGCTCCTCTCACCATCACTCTCATCCTCACTTTGCTACTCCTCTCATCACCACTGTCATCATCACACTGGTACTCCTCTCATCATCACTCTCATCACACCTCTGCTACTCCTCTCATCACCACTCTCATCATCACTCTGCTACTCCTCTCATCATCACTCTCATCACTACTCTGCTACTCCTCTCATCAACACTCTCATCACCACTCTGTGCTCCTCTCATCATCACTCTGCTGCTCCTCTCATCATCACTCTCATCACCACTCTGCTACTCCTCTCATCATCACTCTCATCACCACTCTGTAACTCCTCTCATCATGACTCTGCTGCTCCACTCATCATCACTCTGCTGCTCTCTCATCAAACTCATCACCACTCTGCTGCTCCTCTCATCACCACTCTGCTACTCGTCTCATCATCACTCTCATTACCACTCTGCTACTCCTCTCATCATCACTCTCATCACCACTCTAATACTTCTCTCATCATCACTCTCATCACCACTCTGCTGCTCCTCTAATCACTACTCTGCTGCTCCTCTCATCATCACTCTGCTGCTCCTCTCATCATCACTCTGCTGCTCCTCTCATCATCACTCTCACCATCACTCTGCTACTCCTCTCATCATCACTCTGCTGCTCTTCTCATCATCACTCTCATCACCACTCTGCTGCTCCTCTCATCATCACTCTCATCACCACTCTGCTGCTCCTCTCATCATCATTCTGCTGCTCCTCTCATCATCACTCTGCTGCTCCTCTCAGCATCACTCTCATCATCACTCTCATCATCACTGTCATCAGCACACTGCTACTCCTCTCATCATAACACTGCTGCTCCTCTCATCATCACTCTCATCATCACTCTGCGGCTCCTCTCATCATCACTCTCATCACCACTCTGCTGCTCCTCTCTTCATCACTCTCATCATCACTCTGCTACTCCTCTCATCATCACTCTGCTGCTCCTCTCATCACCACTCTCATCATCACTCTGCTACTCCTCTCATCATCACTCTCATCTTCACTCTGCTACTCCTCTCATCATCACTCTGCTGCTCCTCTCATCAACACTCTGATGCTCCTCTCATCATCACTCTCATCACCACTCTGCTGCTCCTCTCATCACCACTCTCATCACGACTCTGCTGCTCCTCTCACCATCACTCTCATCACCACTCTGCTGCTCCTCTCATCATCACTCTCATCATCACTCTGCTGCTCCTCTCATCATCACTCTCATCATCACTCTGCTGCTCCTCTCATCATCATTCTGCTGCTCCTCTCATCACCACTCTCATCATCACTCTGCTACTCCTCTCATCATCACTCTGCTGCTCCTCTCATCATCACTCTGCTGCTCCTCTCATCATCACTCTCACCATCACTCTGCTACTCCTCTCATCATCATTCTGCTGCTCCTCTCATCACCACTCTCATCACCACTCTGCTACTCCTCTCCTAATCACTCTCATGACCAGTCTGCTGCTCCTCTCATCTTCACTCTGCTGCTCCTCTCATCATCACTCTCATCATCACTCTGCTGCTCCTCTCATCATCACTCTGCTGCTCATCTCATCATCACTCTGCGGCTCCTCTCACCATCACTCTCATCACCACTCTGCTACACCTCTCATCACCACTCTCATCATCACTCTGCTACTCCTCTCTTCATCACTCTCATCACCACTCTGCTGCTCCTCTCATCACCACTCTCATCACGACTCTGCTGCTCCTCTCACCATCACTCTCATCACCACTCTGCTGCTCCTCTCATCACCACTCTGCTGCTCTTCTCATCATCACTCTCATCACCACTCTGCTGCTCCTCTCATCATCACTCTCATCACCACTCTGCTGCTCCTCTCATCATCACTCTGCTGCTCCTCTCATCATCACTCTGCTGCTCCTCTCAGCATCACTGTCATCATCACTCTGCTACTCCTCTCATCATCACTGTCATCATCACTCTGCGGCTCCTCTCATCATCACTCTCATCATCACTCTGCTACTCCTTTCATCATCACTCTCATCTTCACTCTGCTACTCCTCTCATCATCACTCTGCTGCTCCTCTCATCATCTCTCTCATCATCACTCTCATCACCACTCTGCTGCTCCTCTCATCATCACTCTGCTGCTCCTCTCATTATCACTCTGCTGCTCCTCTCATCATCACTCTGCTGCTCCTCTCATCACCACTCTCATCATCACTCTGCTACTCCTCTCATCATCACTCTCATCACCACTCTGCTACACCTCTCATCACCACTCTCATCATCACTCTGCTGCTCCTCTCATCACCACTCTGCTGCTCTTCTCATCATCACTCTCATCACCACTCTGCTGCTCCTCTCATCACCACTCTGCTGCTCTTCTCATCATCACTCTCATCACCACTCTGCTGCTCCTCTCATCATCACTCTGCTGCTCCTCTCATCATCACTCTGCTGCTCCTCTCAGCATCACTCTCATCATCACTCTGCTACTCCTCTCATCATCACTGTCATCAGCACACTGCTACTCCTCTCATCATAACACTGCTGCTCCTCTCATCATCACTCTCATCATCACTCTGCGGCTCCTCTCATCATCACTCTCATCACCACTCTGCTGCTCCTCTCTTCATCACTCTCATCATCACTCTGCTACTCCTCTCATCATCACTCTCATCTTCACTCTGCTACTCCTCTCATCATCACTCTCATCTTCACTCTGCTTCTCCTCTCATCATCACTCTCATCACCACTCTGTAACTCCTCTCATCATCACTCTGCTGCTCCTCTCATCACCACTCTGCTACTCGTCTCATCATCACTCTCATCACCACTCTGCTGCTCCTCTCATCACCACTCTCATCACCACTCTGCTGCTCCTCTCATCACCACTCTCATCACGACTCTGCTGCTCCTCTCTTCATCACTCTCATCACAACTCTGCTACTCCTCTCATCATCACTCTCATCATCACTCTGCTGCTCCTCTAATCACTACTCTGCTGCTCCTCTCATCATCACTCTGCTGCTCCTCTCATCATCACTCTGCTGCTCCTCTCATCATCACTCTCATCATCACTCTGCTACTCCTCTCATCATCACTCTGCTGCTCCTCTCATTATCCCTCTCAGCACCACTCTGCTACTCCTCTCATCATCACTGTCATCATCACTCTGCTACTCCTGTCATCATAACTCTCATCACCACTCTGCTGCTCCTCTCATCATCACTCTCATCACCACTCTGCTACTCCTCTCATCATCGCTCTGCTGCTCCTCTCATCATCACTCTCATCACCACTCTGCTACTCCTCTCATCATCACTCTCACCACCACTCTGCTACTCCTCTCATCACAACTCTGCTGCTCCTCTCATCATCACTCTCATCACCACTCTGCTACTCCTCTCATCATCACTCTCACCACCACTCTGCTACTCCTCTCATCATCACTCTCATCATCACTCTGCTGCTCCTCTCATCATCACTCCCATCACCACTCTGCTACTCCTCTCATCATCACTCTGCTACTCCTCTCATCATCACTCTCATCATCACTCTGCTGCTCCTCTCATCATCACTCTCATCACCACTCTGATACTCCTCTCATCATCACTCTGCTACTCCTCTCATCATCACTCTGCTACTCCTCTCATCATCACTCTCATCACAACTCTGCTGCTCCTCTCATCATCACTCTCCTCACCACTCTGCTGCTCCTCTCATCATCACTCTGCTACTCCTCTCATCATCACTATCTTCATCACTCTGCTAGTCCTCTCATCATCACCACTCTGCTGCTCCTCTCATCATCACTCTCATCACCACTCTGCTACTCCTCTGATCATCACTCTCCTCACCACTCTGCTGCTCATCTCATCATCACTCTGCTGCTGCTCCTCTCATCATCACTCTCATCACCACTTTGCTGCTCCTCTCATCATCATTCTGCTGCTCCTCTCATCATCACTCTCATCATCACTCTCATCATCATTCTGCTACTCCTCTCATCATCACTCTCATCACCACTCTGCTGCTCCTCTCATCATCACTCCCATCACCACTCTGCTACTCCTCTCATCATCACTCTGCTACTCCTCTCATCATCACTCTCATCATCACTCTGCTGCTCCTCTCATCATCACTCTCATCACCACTCTGCTACTCCTCTCATCATCGCTCTGCTGCTCCTCTCATCATCACTCTCATCACAACTCTGCTGCTCCTCTCATCATCACTCTCCTCACCACTCTGCTGCTCCTCTCATCACTTCTCTGCTGCTCCTCTCATCATCACTCTCATCATCACTCTGCTACTCCTCTCATCATCACTCTCATCACCACTCTGCTGCTCCTCTCATCATCACTCTCATCACCACTCTGCTGCTCCTCCCATCATCACTCTCATCACCACTCTGCTAGTCCTCTCATCATCACTCTATTGCTCCCCTTATCATCACTCTGCTACTCCTCTCATCATCACTCTCATCACCACTCTGCTACTCCTCTCATCATCACTCTCATCACCACTCTGCTAGTCCTCTCATCATCACTCTGCTGCTCCTCTCATCATCACTCTGCTACTCCTCTCATCATCACTCTGCTGCTGCTCTCATCATCACTCTGCTGCTCCTCTCATCATCACTCTGCTCACCACTCTGCTAGTCCTCTCATCATCACTCTGCTGCTCCTCTCATCATCACTCTGCTACTCCTCTCATCATCACTCTCATCATCACTCTGCTGCTCCTCTCATCATCACTCTATTGCTCCCCTCATCATCACTCTGCAGCTCCTCTCATCATCACTCTCATCACCACATTGCTACTCCTCTCATCATCACTCTCATCACCACTCTGCTGCTCCTCCCATCATCACTCTCATCACCACTCTGCTAGTCCTCTCATCATCACTCTGCTGCTCCTCTCATCATCACTCTGCTACTCCTCTCATCATCACTCTCATCACCACTCTGCTAGTCCTCTCATCATCACTCTGCTACTCCTCCCATCATCACTCTGCTACTCCTCTCATCATCACTCTCATCACCACTCTGCTGCTCCTCTCATCATCACTCTGCTGCTCCTCTCATTATCACTCTGCTGCTCCTCTCATCATCACTCTGCTGCTCCTCTCATCATCACTCTGCAGCTCCTCTCATCATCACTCTCATCACCACTCTGCTACTCCTCTCATTATCACTCTCACCACCACTCTGCTACTCCTCTCATCACAACTCTGCTACTCCTCTCATCATCACTCTCATCAACACTCTGCTACTCCTCTCATCATCACTCTCATCATCACTCTGCTGCTCCTCTCATCATCACTCTGCTGCTCCTCTCATCATCACTCTTCTACTCCACTCATCATCACTCTGCTGCTCCTCTCATCATCACTCTCCTCACCACTCTGCTGCTCCTCTCATCATCACTCTCATCATCACTCTGCTGCTCCTCTCATCATCACTCTCATCACCACTCTGCTGCTCCTCTCATCACCACTCTGCTGCTCCTCTCATCATCACTCTCATCATCACTCTGCTGCTCATCTCATCATCACTCTCATCACCACTCTGCTGCTCCTCTCATCACCACTCTCATCATCACTTTGCTACTCCTCTCATCATCACTCTCATGACCACTCTGCTGCTCCTCTCATCATCACTCTGCTCTCCTCTCATCATCACCTCATCACTACTCTGCTGCTCCTCTCATCATCACTGTCATCACCCCTTTGCTACTCTCTCATCATCACTCTCATCATCACTCTGCTGCTCCTCTCATCATCACCACTCTGCTGCTGCTCCTCTCATCACCACTCTCATCATCACTTTGCTACTCCTCTCATCATCACTCTCATGACCACTCTGCTGCTCCTCTCATCATCACTCTGCTCTCCTCTCATCATCACCTCATCACTACTCTGCTGCTCCTCTCATCATCACTGTCATCACCCCTTTGCTACTCTCTCATCATCACTCTCATCATCACTCTGCTGCTCCTCTCATCATCACTCTCATCACAACTCTGCTGCTCCTCTCATCACCTCTCTGCTGCTCCTCTCATCATCACTCTCATCATCACTCTGCTGCTCCTCTCATCATCACTCTGCTACTCCTCTCATCATCACTCTCATCACCACTCTGCTGCTCCTCTCATCATCACTCTGCTACTCCTTCATCATCACTCTCATCACCACTCTGCTGCTCCTCTCATCATCACTCTGCTGCTCCTCTCATCATCACACTGCTACTGCTCTCATCATCACTCTGCTACTCCTCTCATCATCACTCTCATCACCACTCTGCTGCTCCTCTCATCATCACTCTGCTACTCCTCTCATCATCACTCTCATCACCACTCTGCTGCTCCTCTCATCACCACTCTGCTGCTCCTCTCATCATCACTCTCATCACCACTTTGCTGCTCCTCTCATCATCACTGTCATCACCACTCTGCTACTCCTCTCATCATCACTCTGCTGCTCCTCTCATCATCACCTCATCACCACTCTGCTGCTCCTCTCATCATCACTCTGCTACTCCTCTCATCATCACTCTGCTGCTCCTCTCATCATCACCTCATCACCACTCTGCTGCTCCTCTCATCATCACTCTGCTACTCCTCTCATCATCACTCTCATCACCACTCTGCTGCTCCTCTCATCACCACTGTCATCACCTCTCTGCTACTCCTCTCATCATCACTCTCATCACCACCACCCCCAGTCTCACTCTGCTACTCTCCCCTGTATCACTCAGTACATTCACAGGAGGCTTAATATTCTATGAGGGGATTACAGCATCTCTGATATCTGATGTGATTCCTCCATGTCTGATAACAGCCACAGCCCCCATAGACTGCAAAGCATTCCGCACTTTGGCGCAAGAGCTTGTGTCCGCAACCCTCCCCGGCAATAGCCACCGCACATGTGTGTTGAATAGACCATGTTTGCACAGGAGTCCTGACAGAGGATGCCGAGCACATCGCAGGGATGGGCCCCTGTCCCTGCATGCGCTATTTCATACATCTCATCGGTATTATCACTGCACTAATATCGTGCCCAGATCGCATTACGTATGTGATTATTGATCAATGGGCTCCATGGTCATAACAGCAGCTGCCTTCATAACTGGCTCCAGTGCTCCTTTGTCTCCCTCTAGTGGTCATAATAGCAGTTGCCTTCATAACTTGCTCCAGTGCTCTTTTGTCTCCCTCTAGTGGTCATAACAGCAGCTGCCTTTATAACTGGCTCCAGTGCTCCTTTGTCTCCCTCTAGTAGTCATAACAGCAGCTGCCTTCATAACTGGCTCCTGGCTCCAGTGCTCCTTTGTCTCCCTCTAGTGGTGATAACAGCAGCTGCCTTCATAACTGGCTCCAGTGCTCCTTTGTCTCCCTCTAGTGGTCATGAGTGGTTCTCATCCTGATATTACTGCCCAGTGTTCAGAGTGGTTCTCAGGAGCTCATTCAGACCCGCTCGCTAAGATGCATACTTGCTGCTGCCGATGGTATGCAGTGTGTATGCATTGTGTGAATGCGCATACCATAGCGAAAGTTCACAATGCGTTCGCTAGTTGCGCATAGACAGCCCAGCAGAGTGAGTGACAGGAGAAGCCGTTTGTAGGTGGTAACAGGGGATGGCCATTAATAACCAGGGAGTGGAGGTGCAAACGCAGGTGTGCCTGAGCATCTCAGCGGCGTGTTACAGGTGAAACTAATTATATGACAGCGTCATAGTACACGTCACCTGGCTTGTTATTACACTGATACACTGAAGTGCTCGCAGTGCTTGCGGAAGGGTATGATCAACCTCAAGCGCTGCGATAGCATCCGATGTTACCCGATGTACCGATGGTTGCATACACTTCCTGGACATGACGTGCACAAGTGGGTGTCTTATAACAGAGAGCGATCACATAGTGTATGCAGACACCCACCAGTCTAAGAAATACTGGGCGTGCTAATGCATTGCTGTGCGATAGGTAGGACTGCCTACGCAATTTGCATACACATCGTGCGAGCGATCACATCTAACGAGAGGCTCTGAATCAGCTCCTCAGATCACAGACAGGAGACCCTGTATATAAGGGCTATAAATATATACAGTCTGTGTGCTGGGGTTCAGTATATCTCTACATTCACAATGTAAACAATCATTATGATGACATGAGAATGCTGGCACGCTTATAAGTGACCATGTCCCCAATCACCTTGTCACAACCGATGTAATGTTGACATTGTTGAAATGCAGATACGGTTTTGTGTATCTCTATCTCTATCCTCATGCTCAACTCAGCACCACTCTGCTACTCCTCTCACCACCACTCTCATCACCACTCCGCTACTCCTCTCACCACGACTCTGCTGCTCCTCTCATCACCACTCTGCTGCTCCTCTCATCATCACTCTCATCACCACTCTGCTACTCCTCTCATCATCACTCTCATCATCACTCTGCTACTCCTCTCACCATCACTCTCATCATCACTCTGCTACTCCTCTCACCATCAGTTTCATCACCACTCTGCTACTCCTCTCATCATCACTCTCATCACCACTCTCATCATCACTCTGCTACTCCTCTCACCACCACTCTCATCATCACTCTGCTACTCCTCTCATCATCACTCTCATCATCACTCTGCTACTCCTCTCATCATCACTCTGCTACTCCTCTCATCACCACTCTCATCATCACTCTGCTACTCCTCTCACCAGCACTCTCATCACCACTCTGCTACTCCTCTCATCATCACTCTCATCACCACTCTGCTACTCCTCTCATCATCACTCTCATCACTACTCTGCTACTCCTCTCATCATCACTCTCATCACTACTCTGCTACTCCTCTCATCATCACTCTGCTACTCCACTCATCATCACTGTCATCATCACTCTGCTACTCCACTCATCATCACTCTCATCATCACTCTGCTACTCCTCTCACCACCACTCTGCTACTCCTCTCACCACCACTCTGCTGCTCCTCTCATCATCACTGTCATCATCACTCTGCTACTCCTCTCACCACCACTCTCATCATCACTCTGCTACTCCTCTCACCACCACTCTGCTACTCCTCTCACCATCACTCTGCTACTCCTCTCACCACCACTCTGCTGCTCCTCTCATCATCACTGTCATCATCAGTCTGCTACTCCACTCATCATCACTGTCATCACTACTCTGCTACTCCTCTCATCATCACTCATCATCATCACTCTGCTGCTCCTCTCATCATCACTCTCATCATCACTCTGCTACTCCTCTCATCATCACTCTGCTACTCCTCTCATCATCACTCTGCTACTCCGCTCATAATCACTCTCATCATCACTCTGCTACTCCTCTCATCATCACTATCATCATCACTCTGCTGCTCCTCTCACCATCAGTTTCATCACCACTCTCATCATCACTCTGCTGCTCCTCTCATCATCACTCTCATCATCACTCTGCTACTCCTCTCACCACCACTCTCATCATCACTCTGCTACTCCTCTCATCATCACTCTCATCACCACTCTCATCACCACTCTGCTACTCCTCTCACCACCACTCTGCTACTCCTCTCACCATCACTCTGCTACTCCTCTCATCATCACTCTCATCACTACTCTGCTACTCCTCTCATCATCACTCTCATCATCACACTGCTGCTCCTCTCATCATCACTCTGCTGCTCATCTCATCATCACTCTGCTACTCCTCTCATCATCATCTCTCATCACCACTCTCATCACCACTCTGTTAATTATGCACTCCCATAAATCGCCGTTTGCATAGCAAAGTAGTGTCATGGCACATGTGACATGGGAGGTTTTTACACTGACTTCTTCTTAGTGCTTAAGAGAGGGTATGGTCAACCTTAAGCTCTATGGCCAGCTCCGATGGTCTCGATTAATCCTTATATGCCCGGAGATGACGTGTATTGTGAACGAGAAGGGGGCGTGTTTTTAGTCTTACGGCCGCATCCTCCCCTCGCTCGTCCAGCTAACGATCCCATCTTAACGACGCAAGTTGCGAGTTACTTCATTTGCATATCCGGCTCCTTTTACCTTACGACCGTGCGGCCGCAACGACCGACTCTGAATGAGGTCCTTAGTGCCGGGCAGTACAGTAAAACATCGAGCTCCCAGCGTGTGATGCATATATCTGACTTCATCAGCAACTTTTCTGTCAGCAAGTGGGACACATACTCACAGATCTGTTACAGTGCCAGCCAGAGCTACCTGCATATAACAGCACAAGAGTTTCTATACAGTCTAAGCATGGCAGCTCAGCAATAGGAGTACCGCCATTGACTACACAGGAATTTCATACTGTAGGCGGGCCGGGGGGTGGTTTCCAAAACGGAGGCGTTCCTTAACAAATGCCTACCGTTTTGTGGGCGGCCGCACTGACATCATCAGTGATGTCACTGGGGAGTTTCCTACTCTTTCAGAGCAGCAAGCTCCCTGGGGCTTGCGGCTGCCGAGACCCAACCTTAGGGTCTCGTCGCAAGCCTCGATGGTCGCGATGGTGTTCACCATCAAATCGAAAGCACAGATAGACAGGCGTTAAAGATACTAATATTAAATAAGAAGACCACAGTAAATAGTAAAATTAAACACTCAAAAAATTAATTAAAATACATATAGGATAGGAAATGCTAAAATGACATATTAATGGGATAATGAAAATAAAAATAAAAAATAAAAAAATATATATATAAATATATTGGAGAATTACTTCAACTAAGACAATAAAAAATGAATAGGAAAATATAAGCAATATTTGTTGTAATTGCATACAATCTGCACCAAGCAGAGAATAATAAACCTGCAAGATAAATTGTAAATATGTAGCAACAATGGCAGTGTATAGTGGCTTGCATATAAACAATCACAAATAACATTAAAGGTGTTGATGTTTACATAGCTCTTAGATGGTCCGTGTAGACATATATATATTAATGTCTCTCACACATCTGAGACTGTAGGAGAATGTTAATTAGTACACCATAATAAAGGTATTCCAGCCTATGTGGCACAATGGATTTTTAGGGGGACTGTTGATGTCCAGTGATATTCTGAAAAAAAGTTAGAATATAGATTGAGCCCTTAGGAGCTGGGCTTATAGATTGTTCATCTAGGAGCATTGGCTGTTTCTAACATTTGAAGCCACTCCTAATACGTGTAGACCGCACAGCTGCAGACAGCTCTGTTCAATATATCAGAGAATAAAAATGTAAAAAAATTTTTTAGAATAGTGCATATTCAAGCATGCGTGCTTTATAGGGTCTGTCACTCACAATCCAGTTGTGACCATAAGTCATACCGTACTCCCCACTTATCTTTCACATGCAGTGGCCTCACAGTAATCCACGGAGGAGAGGGATCGGCTCCGGTGCAATCACCCGTCGGTGTGCAGCGTGCAGCGTTATTGTTCTTCCTCCGTGTAAAGTGGTCAGTGACTCACTTGCCCGGCTTGCGGTCTCACGTCCCGTCCTTCTCTCAAGAGACTAACCCTAACTGATCACTGGATTCTGCGATCACACTGAGGGCCTGATTCAGAGCCGGACGCTCTGACCAGAGCGCTCGCTCTGAATAAGGGCCCTCCTACCCAAACTTGGAGCGGCCTCCTGCCCGCTCGCATAGCTGTGTGTGACCACCCACAGCATATGCGAGCGGCCAAAAAGATGGTCGCGATGGTCAAGACCATCGCGACCATCAGGGTTGCGGTAGGGTCTCGGTGACCGCAAGCCCTGGAGTGATTTTGGCTCTATCAGAGCCAAAATCACTCCCACTGACATCACTAGTGATGTCAGTGGGGCCGGACCCAGACGGTAGGCGTTCCCATGGGAACGCCTCCGTCTGACAGCCACCCCCCCGGCACGTCCACCAAAGGGGGCGTGCTGTCAATCAACATCGACAGCACGCCCACTTTGGTGCGAGACCCAGAGCGACGGCTTCCCCGACGCTAGCCGGGTCTCGCGCAAGCGCACGATGGAGCAGCCTCCGTCGTGCGCATGCACACTAGGGCACCATCGACCCGCTTGCGAGCGCTCAGCTCTAGCGATCGGGTCTGAATCAGGCCCTGAGAGCCAATACCTAACACAAAACAACAACTACATCTGCTGTGTGTATAGACCTTGGTAACTACTACCGAGCCACTATGCCGACACCAGGCGCCTAGCCCCTAAGGGTCCTACGATACCCCTAGCTAGGGAACATGTTACCCCTACCAACACACATTCACTGTTACACACCCTTTTCCTGCGCAGAAAAATAAACGTTCTCCCAGATATGGCAGCACCGACTAAGATCTTTAAAACAATGCTATCACGCTATCAATAGCACAATGCAATCTCAACGGCTTTGTTTAAGCACACGGCAGCAATGCAGGAAATACTTATACGCTATTGTGCGACTAGTCGCATACATAATAATGCGACTGCTACACAAAACGTATTATTACCCTTACGCTATTGTGAGACTTCCACTTTTAACATGAAATTTTATCAACGGAGGAAAACTAACTTTTTCCTCCCTTGTCCCTGGATTCTAATCAGCGCTCCTTGAACTCACACAATAACGGATAGCGGACTCTCAGCAACAAAGTGGTAGCAGGCATTCGAAGGCACAATGCGTTCTTTCCTGCGTATGACGCCTCCACCCTTTTGCTGAGATCGATAACCGTGTGTTACCGTGTGAATGGTAGCGTGATTGCACTATGAGCCCCCATCTATTGATTCCTACCTATCTATACACTCTATTTAGCATTATAAGTCACACAAGAAATAATTGCTTTCCAGACTTTGCTTTTTGGTGAGTAATATCTTTTTGTGCTTTGGAAACACAATCAGATAGTTACTCGCTGTGATCTAAATACAATTAGCGCAAACAGATTATACAATCACTATGTACAGTCGAATGCATACGCATGCACTCTGAATCCAGATTCCCGGCATCAACTATGAAACCTCTGTCAACAGCAAAGAAAAGATGACTGACTATCAGATTCAGGGTGCTTGCATATAAACCAGCAATACAATAGAACAAGTTGGCATAATCCCATTGGTTCTTCTTCCTGGTTCTCCTGTTTACGATGCAGTTCATAGGTCAGTTTGTATCGTAATAGTTCGGCCTCCAACAGCTTCTTTGTGTCCGTTTTCCCGCCGAAGAACAAGTCTAAACTGGCTAATTACATTACATGAACAGAGTACATTTCAATGCCTATCTCTCTATGATCCATAATTCTCAGACGCATGTTGCGATTTCCTTGCCGATGGAACCGGAAATCTGCAAATAAACAGTGGTTTAGAATGGCACCAAACACGGTCTGCTTATCATGTACTAATACTGAGATCTTAAATACAGTCGCTTTATTACATAATTAATAATGAATAAAACCTTGAATATAAACCTTAATGCTAGGGAACCTTTTTATGTAAGTGTACAATGTGTAAGTGTCAGGATATTAAAATATGCTAGTTAGCGTTGTGCGTCTACGTGTTTGTGGAGTACACCGTGGTACGTGTTTTGCATGGTTGTTCATATTACCTGTACTAAAACATATATGTATTTATATAATGAATACTTTTAACATTGTTCTATTGCGTGGGAATCGCACGACGCTAAATAATAGCATCGCCGTATGTACTTATAATGTGTGAGATTCGCTAAAATGGCGCTGGGCGGCCATTCGCAAAATGGCTTCGTACAGATTTTAAATTTCAAAAGATTCTGTCTCAGCCAATTATTCAGCTTCGACAGGGGATATAAGGAGGCCCTCAGAGTAGAACCCTCATTGCCTTGACAAAGACCTCCGGAGAGTTAGAAATGCGTTGGCGAGAGAGGGGGATTCTGTGTGGAAGACGTCCCTGGAAAGTTGCTGTGGTGGACCCCGGATATTACAACTATCCCTCAGCTCCTACAGGCTCTGTTGTGACCCGATTCTGTTACGACGCAACTTCACTAATGTTGGTGTTTTCTATGTATATTTTTATGACTATTTAAGCCCGAATTATACACAAGGGCTGTGTGTTTGTTTATATGTATATATGTATTAAACTTTGTCCAAAATAATTTTCTTTTTGGAATTCTATGATTAGAATTATTCTACTTATACAAAGGAATATTCATTTCTATGGTATATGCTACACTATTGGAAAAGATTTTAGTTTAGGCTGTCTGCACTAGATTCTTCCTTTTCTCTTCCTTTACATGTGTTTGGAGTATACTTTTGACACCAATATGTGGACATTTTTTAAGATAAGTAAATCGTCTTTTATAGCACTTTGTAAATAGGGAGTGTGACCGGATGGCCTCTTGCCGACTCCCGATCACAGGTTGGGGGTTTCGATACCCACTGGACCTTGGGTATCAGGGATTCCCGCTTACCGTCAGTGACCGCCTGAGACTGACTCAGCCCACTGTGGCATGGGCGTAACGATGCTGCCACCACCAAACTCTACCATCGGCGTTTGGAACCGCTTCTTACACTCAGGCTCCTACCGCCGGTATAGAAAGAAAATGTAGGTGCACAACTGAGTCAATAGTAGAGTTAGATTGTCCTAGGTGGAACCTACAATCCACCAATTAAGATACAAGAAAAAACAACAAGGTAGTGCTAGTAGACAATATAAAACAATTTAATATACAATTGTTACAAGCAATAAAAAATAAACTTTGTTTCAAATCTGCAAATATTCTGACAATAAATTGAAGCTGATCATTAATTTGCAGCGTCTCTCTACATTAATAAGTGTTCCCATAAGTTATGAATGGGGGTTTACACTGGGTATAGGTGACAGTGCCACTGGATAGCAGAGACAGTACCTTGATAAGTTCCAACAACGTGGACAGTGGCTGAAGGAATGGATCCCCAGTGGGAGAAGAGGGCCGTGATGTGAAGCTGTATAATACTGCAGCTCACCAGATTAGGCAACCCGCTGCTGAGGCTTCTCCGTGCTGATACTCTCAGCAGGTGCACGCTGGCCGCCGGGTGGATGGATGTGGCTCTGAATCGGTGCTGATGCTCTCAGCGGGTACACACTGGCTGCTGGACGGATAAAAGCGGCTGGGAGTAACGGCTGTATAGAGAGTCCACCAAGCCTCAATAGGCTGTCCGTTCAAGTTCTCCGCTGTGCGCTGTGAGCCCGTGCACCCTGACCGCTGGTTCCATGAGAAGGGTATGGACATAGCTGCAGCTGGGACTGTGCAGCGACGGACGTGAAGTATGGAACCGGGGTGAATAGGCAATCAATAGTCGGTGTGACGTCTCAGCAGTATAGAACCAGGGTGAATAGGCAATCAATAGCCGGTGTAACGTCTCAGCAGTATAGAACCAGGGTGAATAGGCAATCAATAGCCGGTGTGACGTCTCAGCAGTATAGAACCAGGGTGAATAGGCAATCAATAGTCGGTGTGACGTCTCAGCAGTATAGAACCAGGGTGAATAGGCAATCAATAGTCGGTGTGACGTCTCAGCAGTATAGAACCAGGGTGAATAGGCAATCAATAGCCGGTGTGACGTCTCAGCAGTATAGAACCAGGGTGAATAGGCAATCAATAGTCGGTGTGACGTCTCAGCAGTATAGAACCAGGGTGAATAGGCAATCAATAGTCGGTGTGACGTCTCAGCAGTATAGAACCAGGGTGAATAGGCAATCAATAGCCGGTGTGACGTCTCAGCAGTATAGAACCAGGGTGAATAGGCAATCAATAGCCGGTGTGACGTCTCAGCAGTATAGAACCAGGGTGAATAGGCAATCAATAGCCGGTGTGACGTCTCAGCAGTATAGAACCAGGGTGAATAGGCAATCAATAGCCGGTGTGACGTCTCAGCAGTATAGAACCAGGGGAAAGAGACCAGCTGTGTAGCTCCGTGAAGCAAAATAACAGCATATAGCCCAACAACATGCAGGGTATAGTACACAGACACACACTGGAGACCTCTGTATTACATTTCAATGAAAGTGCTGTAAACACAGGTTTGGTCTCTACGTCGGGATAATTAACATATTACTAGGAGGTGAGAATATCTCGTAACCATTTGACTTAAATGTTACAGTCCTCTAAAACAAAGCAACTTATACATTCCTTTCTAAGTGCATAGGCTAAACATTTATAAGTACATTTCCACAACTGCGCACAGCACATAGAATGACATGCTCAACATATTATGTATACATTCGCAGTACGTGGCACACTGCGCCTAAAGGTCCTTTTAAAATGGTGCTGCGGCATGGGGTTTAATCTCTTCAGTGTCGTGGCAGCCATTTTGATCACGTGTGGTCGGCCTCCAGCCACAGGGGGTGCTCAGGTATAACTACTTCTAAGTTCTTTTTCAACAGTTTTGTAAGAGGTTAATTAAGATACCTCCTCTTCTAGAAGTTTAACTAGAGCAGCCTGGTCTATTTTTATTTATTTATCTATATCTAACATTGAACAACAGCTAAGACCAGGTAATTACAAACCCATTACTTACATTTTTTGTTTTTGAAAAAAATACAAAGACATTTTTTATCAGAAACTTCTATTAATGATCTCACTCCATGGAATCATCTCTAAGACTACTACATCCTTTACTCTCCCTGCAGCTCATCCTTCTGTACATATTGCTGCCTCAGTACTTTCCTCTTCTCTTACAAACACATATGAGCTTTTAACTTATCTAAACACATTGACAATAACATCCACAACCTGTCGCCATAACAAACAGTCAAATCCCACAAATATATTTATATCTCGCTCCTGTTACTTCTATTAGCTGGTGACATATCTCCAAATCCAGGCCCAACCCACATGCCACACCCACAATGAACTATAAATCCAGCTAACCTCATAAACATTGTGTGCCTCCCTTCACCATCCAAGTCACTAAAATGTGCCTTATGGAACACACGCTCTGTCTGCAATAAGCTAACATCCATCCATGACCTCTTTATTTCAGCCAACCTCAACCTTCTGGCAATAACAGAAACATGGCTAACACAATCAGACACTGTCTCCCCTGCTGCACTTTCATATGGTAACCTACACTTCTCACACACCTCCAGGCCTGGTAATATTAAAGGAGGTGGGGTAGGAATATTACTCTCCCAATCTGTTACATACACAGTTCTCCCACAGGTACCGTCACTCACATTTACATCATGTGAAGTAGATTCTATCAGGACTTTCACCCCTTTCTCTCTGCGAGTTGCTGCTATCTATCGCCCATCTGGGCCACCCCAACAATTTCTGGAACATTTTTCTGCCTGGCTACCTCACTTCCTGTCCTGACATCTCCACCAACATTATGGGTGATTTCAGTATCTCCATTGACAGTCCACAATCTCCTCATGCCTCCAAGCTACTCTCTCTAACCTCCTCTCTTGGCCTCTCCCAATGGACTGACTCCTCCACTCATCAGGAGGGCCACTGCCTTAATCTTGTATTTACCAGACTATGCTCAGTTTCTGATTTCACTAATGCTCCTTTCCCTCTCTCAGATCACAACCTTATCACCTGCACTCTCTCCTCCATTACATCAACGTCATTGACATCAACCAAACCTAAAACCCGCAGAAATATTAATGCCATTAACCTTCAACAACTATCTACCTCTCTACAACAACAATGTCACACGCCGGCTTGGAGACCCCAGAATCAGACCCCGTCGCTTACCTGTGCGGGCGCTGACCCGCGCTGTCTTCCGGCTCCCGCGCTGTACGCTGTTGTCCTCTGGAGGGTCCCGCTGCTGTGCTGCTCCCACGCCGGCTCCTGCTCACCGCTGGTCCCCGCTGACTACCTCCAGGAAGCGCTGTCCTCCGGTCCATGGGCGCGGCCATCTTGGATTGCCCATGTGACCCCACTTCCACCAATGAGGAGCCTTCTCCTTCTCTCTCAGCCTGTCAGCTCCCAGTGTCCACTATAAAAGGATCCCCAATGCTCACACAAGTTGCCAGTGCAACTAGTTTCTTAGTTTAGCTAAGTAGCCTTCCCACGGCTATCCAGCCGCTCCACGTAGCCTCTCAGCTACCAACGTCTACCCACGGCTATCCAGCCGCTCCACGTAGCCACTCAGCTACCAACGTCTACCCACGGCTATCCAGCCGCTCCACGTAGTCACTCAGCTACCTACGTCTACCCACTGCTATCCAGCCGCTCCACATAGCCACTCAGCTACCAACGTCTACCCTAGGCTATCCAGCCGCTCCACGCAGCTTCCTAGCCATCTCGTTACTGCCGCATTCCTCAAACCCCTGTCAGTTCGCTGCACCCTCTCATGCGGAGAAACTTCATTAAGCCAAGCCTCCTCCAGCGAGCGTCTGCGCCAAATAATACAGATCCAAGGCCCAGTCTGGGAACACAGCTCCTAAATTCCACGGTTGTGACAGTTTGCACTGGCCAGATGGACTCGGCAAGTGGTCAAGGATCTGGGATAGAAGCCTCGCAGGATGTACTATCCTGTCTGGAAAGACAGGAGACCTCTTAGGCTCAGCTGATCCAATTTATCCAAGATATGTCGTCACGCCTGGACAACATCCAGTCCTTACTGGCTCATCCCGCTCCCGCTGGCTCCCAAGCCGCCTCTCCTCCTGTGGTGTCACCTGCTCCTCCGGTTCTACCTCCTGCTCGTCTTCAGCTCTCCCCTCCGAGCAAGTTCGATGGCAACCCCAAATTATGCAGGGGTTTTTTAAATCAATGCGAAATCCAATTCGAGCTACAATCCGTCAACTTTCCGACGGCCAGAACCAGGGTGGCATATATCATCTCTCTACTCTCTGGCCAAGCACTCGATTGGGTCTCACCCCTTTGGGAGAAGTCGGACCCCCTGCTCTCCAACTACCCCGAATTTGTTGCTACATTTCGCAAAATCTTTGATGAACCCGGAAGAACCACCTCCGCATCAGCTGATATTCTACGCCTCCGTCAGGGCAGCAGGACCGTCGGCCAATACGTAGTCCAGTTCCAGACTCTGGCTTCAGAAGTCAATTGGAACGAGGATGCCCTCATCGCTGCCTTCTGGAGTGGCCTTTCTGAAAGGCTCAAAGACGACCTAGCTTCCCGTGACCTTCCAACCAGTTTGGATGGGTTAATCTCCCTCTGCAACAAGGTGGATCTCCGTCACAGGGAGCGTGCCTTGGAAAGAGGCAGATTTGATCGTGGAAGGCCACGTCCAGTTTCCCGCTTACCCTCTCCTCCTCTGGGCGAAGAACCCATGCAGGTCAACCGCTCTCATTTATCGGCTGAGGAGCGTCAGAAAAGGCGGAGGCAGAACCTCTGTATGTACTGCGGATCTCCGCAACATTTAGTTAAAACTTGTCCCATTCGTCCAGGAAACGCCTCCTCCTGACTTATGAAAGAGAGGTTAAGTTAGGAGTTGCCATTGAATCACAAAGGAAGTCTGATTCCACCATCCAGGCTCATTTAAAGTGTCCTCGAGGTTCCAAAGCTGTATTAGCTCTCCTGGATTCCGGAGCGGCAGAGAACTTTGTCACTACTGAATTTGTCCAGAAGCATCAAATCCCCATGGAAGCGTTGCCTCGAGTCATCACTTTAACCGCCATCGATGGTAGTCGCATTTCTAGTGGAACCATCACCCATCGTACAACACCACTTAAACTTACCATTGGGGTGCTCCATTCCGAACAACTATCCTTCCTAGTGATTCCCAAAGCCTCTCATTCTTTAGTCCTCGGATTACCCTGGCTACAGAGACATTCACCTCAAATCAATTGGACCACCATGCAAATAATCTCCTGGGGTTCCAATTGCTTCAAAGGTTGCCTTCAGCGGGTAATACCTATCAGATCTTCCGTTGTACGGGATTCTACAGACCTGCCCAAAGCCTACGATGGGTTTCAGGACGTCTTTAGCAAACAGAGCGCAGACCTGTTGCCTCCCCAACGTGATTGGGACTGTCCCATAGATCTGATTCCCGGGAAGAATCCTCCTAGGGGCCGAACCTATCCTCTATCTCTCCCTGAGACTCAGGCCATGTCGGAGTACATTACGGAAAACTTAAATAAAGGCTTCATTCGACCTTCCACGTCTCCAGCAGGGGCTGGATTTTTCTTCGTAAAAAAAAAAGATGGTGGCTTGCGCCCGTGTATTGACTACCGGGGTCTTAATGAAATAACTATTAAGAATCGCTACCCTCTTCCTCTCATCACAGAGTTATTTGATAGAGTCAAGGGAGCCACAGTTTTTTCCAAACTCGACCTAAGAGGAGCCTATAATTTAATTCGTATCCGTCCAGGCGATGAATGGAAAACGGCCTTCAACACCAGGGATGGGCACTACGAGTATCTCGTTATGCCCTTCGGCCTCTGTAATGCTCCGGCCGTCTTCCAGTTTTTCGTCAATGAAATCTTCCGGGACCTCTTGTACAAGTGTGTGGTCGTTTACTTAGACGACATTTTGATTTTTTCTCAAGACCTCCAAACTCATCGAGACCAGGTCAAACAAGTCCTTCTGAGGTTACGGTCCAATCAACTGTTTTGCAAATTAGAGAAGTGTCTGTTTGAGGTCTCAAGTGTACCATTCCTAGGATACATTATCTCCGGAACAGGCCTTCAAATGGATTCGTCAAAACTACAAGCCATTCTTGATTGGTCTCTTCCTTCTTCCTTAAAATCCATACAAAGATTCCTAGGATTTGCCAATTATTATCGCAAGTTTGTAAAAGGTTTCTCGACTCTGGTAGCTCCGATTACAGCCCTCACCCGCAAGGGAGCAGATCCAACTATATGGCCCGTCGAAGCTACCTCTGCATTTCAACTTCTTAAGCAAGCCTTCATCTCCGCTCCCATCTTAAAGCAACCAGACTCCACCCGGCCCTTTATCCTGGAGGTGGACGCATCCTCTGAAGGTGTCGGTGCAGTGCTCTCCCAGCGATTTAAAGATGAAAAACTTCATCCCTGTGGTTTCTTTTCCCGGAAGTTTTTGCCTGCAGAGAAGAACTACACCATTGGAGATCAAGAGTTACTCGCCATGAAACTAGCCCTCGAAGAATGGCGATATCTTCTAGAAGGAGCTCATTACCCCATTACCATTTTTACTGACCACAAGAACCTCCTTTATCTTAAATCTGCAAATTGCTTGAACCCTCGTCAAGCCCGGTGGGCAATGTTTTTCTCCAGATTTAATTTCAAAGTCTCCTATCGCCCCGCTTCACAAAACCTCAAAGCCGACGCACTCTCCCGTTCCATGACGAGCAACCCTGATCTACCCATGGAGCAGCCCCAACCAATCTTGAATTCCGCTTCCTTCGCCTCTACTCAACTATCTTCTATACCCCCGGTTGGGAAGACTTTCGTCGCTCCGGAACTCCGCAAGAGGTTACTGCATTGGGCTCATGCTTCCCGGTTCTCTGGTCAACTGGGTATGGATAAAACCCTAGAATTTATCCAGCGGTCCTATTGGTGGTCTTCGATGAAAAAGGACGTCAGGTCTTATGTGTCTTCATGCATCAAATGTGCCCAACACAAGATACCTCGGCGGGTTCCACACGGTCAACTCCAACCTCTTGCAATTCCATCTAAGCCATGGACTCACCTATCTATGGATTTCATCTCTGATCTTCCTCCATCTCGGGGCCACAACACAATTTGGGTTATCGTGGATCGTTTTTCTAAAATGGCTCATTTCGTACCACTTACTGGGCTTCCGTCTGCACCTCTACTCGCCCAGAGCTTTATAAAAGAGATCTTCAAGCTCCACGGCCTTCCTCAAGAGATCATCTCCGACAGGGGAGTACAGTTCGTAGCGAAGTTCTGGAGGTCACTCTGCTCAGCCCTTCAGGTAAAACTCAAATTTTCTACCGCTTATCATCCCCAGACCAACGGTCAGACCGAAAGGGTCAATCAAGACCTGGAACAGTTCCTGCGCACTTTTGTCTCCTCCTCCCAAGATGACTGGATTGAACTTCTTCCTTGGGCCGAATTTGCCCACAATAATCATTATCACACATCCACCAGCTCAACTCCGTTTTTTACAGTTTTTGGTCAACATCCTCGAGTGCCAGATTTCCCTCTTCTTCCCACATTAGATGTGCCTGCGGCCAAAAAGTCCCTTCAACGATTCTCCAACATCTGGGAAAAGGTTCGTTCCTCTCTGACTAAAACGTCAGCCCGGTACAAGAGATTTGCTGACCGCCAAAGACGAGCGATTCCAAATTTCCGACCTGGGGATATGGTCTGGCTCTCTACCCGAAACCTAAGACTCCGAGTACCCTCGATGAAATTTGCTCCGCGATTCATTGGTCCATTCCCAATCATCAAAGTCCTGAATCCTGTGGCTTACAAGTTAAAGCTTCCTCCATTTCTTCGCATTCCAAGTTCCTTCCATATTTCTCTTTTAAAACCACTAATCTTAAACCGATTTCAGAAGGTCCTGCCTAAAGCTTCTAGTGTTCAAACACAGCAGGGAGAGGAGTTCGAAGTTGACAGAATCTTAGATTCCCGTTGTCGATACAACCGTCTTCAATACCTTATCGACTGGAAGAATTATGGTCCGGAGGAACGAATCTGGATAAATGCCTCCGATGTCCATGCACCCCGTCTGGTCAAAGCGTTCCATGTGAAATTTCCTCATAAACCAAGGAAGTGTCCGGTGGCCACTCTTGAAGAAGGGGGTACTGTCACACGCCGGCTTGGAGACCCCAGAATCAGACCCCGTCGCTTACCTGTGCGGGCGCTGACCCGCGCTGTCTTCCGGCTCCCGCGCTGTACGCTGTTGTCCTCTGGAGGGTCCCGCTGCTGTGCTGCTCCCACGCCGGCTCCTGCTCACCGCTGGTCCCCGCTGACTACCTCCAGGAAGCGCTGTCCTCCGGTCCATGGGCGCGGCCATCTTGGATTGCCCATGTGACCCCACTTCCACCAATGAGGAGCCTTCTCCTTCTCTCTCAGCCTGTCAGCTCCCAGTGTCCACTATAAAAGGATCCCCAATGCTCACACAAGTTGCCAGTGCAACTAGTTTCTTAGTTTAGCTAAGTAGCCTTCCCACGGCTATCCAGCCGCTCCACGTAGCCACTCAGCTACCAACGTCTACCCACGGCTATCCAGCCACTCCACGTAGCCTCTCAGCTACCAACGTCTACCCACGGCTATCCAGCCACTCCACGTAGCCACTCAGCTACCAACGTCTACCCACGGCTATCCAGTCGCTCCACGTAGCCACTCAGCTACCAACGTCTACCCACGGCTATCCAGCCGCTCTACGTAGTCACTCAGCTACCTACGTCTACCCACGGCTATCCAGCCGCTCTACGTAGTCACTCAGCTACCTACGTCTACCCACGACTATCCAGCCGCTCCACGCAGCTTCCTAGCTATCTCGTTACTGCCGCATTCCTCAAACCCCTGTCAGTTCGCTGCACCCTCTCATGCGGAGAAACTTCATTAAGCCAAGCCTCCTCCAGCGAGCGTCTGCGCCAAATAATACAGATCCAAGGCCCAGTCCGGGAACACAGCTCCTAAATTCCACGGTTGTGACAAACAACTTTCACCAATTTCCGCATTCACTTCTCCTGAGACTGCTACATCACACCAAAACCAGATTCTAGAAAAAGCCTTCGATGAAGTAGCTCCAGCTACCCATCACACAACGCGTAGATTCAGATGTCAACTGTGGCATTCTACCTTAACAAGGCATCTACAAAAACTCTCGCGTAAAGTTGAACGTCAGTGGCGAAAGTTTCATACTCCAAGTGACTTCCTCACATATAAGACTATCTACCACTCTTATCGTAATGCTCTGGACACTGCCAAACAAACATATTTCCAATTTCTAATCTCTGCTCAAGCCTCTAGCCCCAAGCAACTTTTTAATACATTTAAACTGCTTCTTACCCCTCCATCGCCCAACCCACCTGCTACTATCTGTGCACAAGATCTTGCTTCCTATTTTAGGGACAAGATTGTTAAGATCCTAAATGGAATGGTATGCTCTTCCTCAGCTAGTGACCTACTCAATTCCCTACCTGAACCCTCTGGCACATTCTCTTCATTTGATCTCACAAATGAAGATGAAGTATCTACACTCTTCTCATCCTCCTACTCTATTACCTCTCCTCTAGATCCTTTACCCTCACAAATCAGTAAAGCTCTGTCTCCTGTGCTTATTCCCAACCCTAACTATCTATCTCTCTCTACTGGCATCTTTCCATCACTATTCAAGCATGCAGTGATTACTCCCATTTTGAAAAAACAAAATTCTGACCCTAACACTCTCTCTAATTACCATCCTATCTTCCAGCTTTCATGCCCCTCCAAGCTACTTGAGAGACTTGCCTACACTCGCCTCACAAACTTTCTTAACTCACACAATTTATTGGACCCACTTCAGTCTGGCTTCCGTTCCCAACACTCCACAGAGACAGCACTGACTAAGGTAGTAAATGATCTGGTCACTGCCAAGGCTAAAGGCCATTACTCACTCCTAATTCTTCTAGATCTCTCTGCTGCTTTTGACACTGTTGACCACTCTCTTCTCATACACATTACAATCCCTAGGTCTTAAGGACACAGCTCTTTCTTGGTTCTCTTCCTACCTATCTGATCGCTCTTTTACTGTTCATTTTTCTGGCTCTGCCTCCTCTTCGCTACCTCTATCAGTTGGAGTACCTCAAGGCTCTGTCTTCGGTCATCTGCTATTCTCAATCCATACCTCCTCTCTTGGCAGAATAATCCGCTCTTTTGGATTTCAGTACCATCTGTATGCAGACGATACTCAAATCTACCTATCTTCCCCAGATTTATCAACATCAGTATTGGTCCGTGTCACTTCTGCCATTTCAACTTGGATGTCACCTCACCACCTAAATCTTAATATTTCTAAAATAGAATTAATTATATTTCCACCAGCCAATAACAGTTACCAACCTGATCTCTCTATCACTGTTGATAACTTGACCATCCACCCCGCCCCACAAGCTCGCTGCCTTGGTGTCATCCTTGACTCTGAACTGTCCTTTGTTCCCCACATTCAATCTGTCTCAAAATCATGTTACATACATCTAAAAAACACAATCAAAATTCGAACATATCTCACACAAGACACTGCTAAAACTCTAATTCATGCACTCATTATTTCCCGCATTGACTATTGCAATAGCCTCCTTACTGGTCTTCCCCAAAACAGGCTCTCGCCATTACAATCCATTATGAATGCAGCTGTGAGGCTTATCTTCATTGCGAAACGTTCTTCATCAGCTGCCCCGCTCTGTCAGTCCCTCCATTGGTTGCCGGTTTTCTACCGTATGCAATCTAAAATACTTACACTCACACATAAAGCTATTAACCAAACCACACCAATAAAGATCTCTTCACTCATCTCAAAATATCTCCCAACCCAACCTCTCCGCTCAGCACAAGATCTGCGTCTCTCATCCCCATGCATTACTTGCTCCCACTCACGGTTACAGGACTTTCTTTGGGCTGCACCCACTCTATAGAATACCTGACCTCGCACAATAAGACTTACCTCTAGTCTCCAATCCTTCAAGCGTTCCCTGAAAATCACCTCTTCAGGCAAGCTTATCTGATTCCAGAACCTCCCACATAACCTTCATAGCTTCCATGTCTTATTACATCCCCTTTCACAGTCCACACATAACCTCACACATCATCTTTCGCTCACATCCTTGTGACATTTGGTCAACATTCCAGTGTGACTGGATCATGCAGCCAACCAAGAAACTCTGCAGTCTGGCTGGACCAAAATGCAATATATAGCACCTATCCTTGTGTATAAATGCCTATTTCCCAGCTTGCGAGCAGGGCCCTCTTACCTCTATGTCTGTCTGTTATTACCCAGTTTTGTTCTATTAATATTTACAATTGTAAAGCGCAAGGGAATATGCTGCGCTATATAAGAAACTGATAATAAATAAAACACATTTTAAAAAATCAGTGTACACCCAATAGATATATATGATAGACATCAGTGTGTACACCCAATAATGTTTGTCCTGCACTACAGAAAGTTGAAGGGAAATTGTTCATCGAACAGATCGTCCCGTGTTGGACCGTAAATGATCGCTGCAGAAGTAAAATTCTCTCTGGTCACCACTGGGTGGCACTGTTGCTATTCATATCAAAGAAGAGGTTTTATTAGCTGAGTCTCAGCATAGCCATCAACAGCAGCATATGTATAGGGGAGCGGATGATGTATAGGATCAGTAGTATAGAGATGACACCTCTGCCAGGTTACATGTAATAAACGTGTAGCAGTAGTGGCTGTAGTGTATGTATAGGGAGCGGATGATGTATAGGATCAGTAGTATAGAGATGACACCTCTGCCAGGTTACATGTAATAAACGTGTAGCAGTATAGGCTGTAGTGTATGTATAGGGAGCGGATGATGTATAGGATCAGTAGTATAGAGATGACACCTCTGCCAGGTTACATGTAATAAACGTGTAGCAGTAGTGGCTGTAGTGTATGTATAGGGAGCGGATGATGTATAGGATCAGTAGTATAGAGATGACACCTCTGCCAGGTTACATGTAATAAACGTGTAGCTGGTGGTGCTGGGAAATGGCCGATATGTTCTGGGTGCCCCAGGTCGCTCCTCTCACATACGCACCTAGTGTGACATCTCGCCCCAGTACCTGGCTCATTCTGTGTCATCAGTGCCCCCTACATCCTGGCACCCCTCTAGGTTTTACCACGGTTAGTGTCTGCCCTGCTGGTCATGTATGTTTGTGTAGCATTTGTGCATGACGCTAATACAGCCAATGTCACACCTATTATTATTATCCTTTATTTATATGGCGGCACAAGGGATCCGCAGCGCCTCACACCTTTGTGCCCATCATTGCACTTGGGAATCGTTACTTTGCAAATCATTTGTCCATTTCTAGATGCTCCTTTATTGTAACTAATATCGTCTATTTTTACACTTTTCAAAGCCAAAAAAACTTGAATTTTGTTCTGGCCGAGGCAGACAGTGGATCCAGCGTCTTGGTGTAATAGTGGACACAGCGGTTATGTTTAGTTTTGGGTAGTAAATCAATGCCCACCAGAAATGCAGATTAGAGAAAGGCCACCTGCGAATCTTCTGCCATTAATGTATCTCACCTAATCCTTTACTGGAAAACGCTCCAATGGCCGATGCAACATTTGTGTGACTGTAAAAGCAAAATGTTTTGTGACCAGTTTTTAGGAACATGAAAGACTGAAGTTTGCAGCTATATCCCAGTAAGGTGCAGATTATTTTTGTTCTTTAAAGGTTGAGGGAAGCTGACATATAAAAAGTAGGTCTTGCTGGACAGTTTATGTAATGCCGTCTCATGAGATATTCATCTGCGTGTCCTGTGCGGTCTCACATCTTATTTTGAGAGTTATAACCAATTACATGCGTTTCCATGGTAACATCATCAACCACGTAGTACTGGTCTTCCACGTGGTCTAGTCTCTGAGCACGGCGGTCTAGTCTCTGAGCACGGCGGTCATAGTTCCTCTTTCTTCTTCAAGATCAATTTCCTCACCTGCGCTAGAACGTCAGGTTTTACATCCTCCACAGACACTGAGGGACCCCATGCATTCACCACCGTACCGTCAGGTCCCATAAGGTATTTCCAGAAATTCCAGTCTGGTTCTTTACCGGAGGAATCTGGGAAAGTGAAAACACATACAACATTTATAATATACATAATCTCACACACATAATCCAGAATATAACCGAATCTGAAATACTTCAGTAGCATGTAACAGCCCAATCCTTGTTTACATCTACTAGAAAGTATATATTACTGGTATACTGGACCCGGCATTCACTCCTTCCCCTACCCTCACCCCAGCCCTATTCCATTCACTCCTTCCCCTACCCTCACCCCAGGCCTATTCCATTCACTCCTTCCCCTACCCTCCTCACCCCAGCCCTATTCCATTCACTCCTTCCCCATCCCTCCTCACCCCAGCCCTATTCCATTCACTCCTTCCCCTACCCGCACCCCAGGCCTATTCCATTCACTCCTTCCCCTACCCTCCTCACCCCAGCCCTATTCCATTCACTCCTTCCCCTACCCTCCTCACCCCAGCCCTATTCCATTCACTCCTTCCCCTACCCTCCTCACCCCAGCCCTATTCCATTCACTCCTTCCCCTGCAGTCGGGGCCAATAGCGGGGGAGGAGAGGAGCCACCCCACTCCTACTGCGCATGTGAATCTCTTGCCATGTTCCATCACGTACCGTATATTCATACCCTGCCTCACAAATGTGCAAATCTTATTGACCCTGTGTATTACTTTGTTAATTTTAGAAATCTTTTATTATAGTGTATAATGCAGGCTAATGTATGAGCGGGTTGTGTCTTACGTGGTAACATAAGCAAATTACATCCATTCAGGCAATAATGAGAATTAGTCCATCAGACAATGTGGGGGTTGTGTGGACAGCAGTATATAGTATATACAGCGACAGAATATAGGTACAAACTCCTTCATGTACCTTCTGTATAAAGAGGGAGGTTTTCTGCCATCACTGAGGAGCTTATTAGGGAAACTTGTGTATGATGAAGATTAATGCAGCCACTTCCGTACATGATTACTAATAACAGTTGTCACCGGAGACATGAAATCTGCCCAAATGCCAATAATGGCAGAGAAGTCACCAACACAACCTGACAGCTGCAGTAAGCAGGAATTCGGCACATTCGCCTCCTTATATAAACTTCATGACACCATCAAAAAATGAAAGAATTGTGTCTCATATGCTCTAAGCCCCACAGCTTACAATCACGTCCCCTGGTCTCTCACCAGCCAGATACTTGAAGGCAGCGTTGGCCCCAGTTCCAGAGACGGCCATCTTGCTGAACATAGGGAAGGAAACACTGTATTTCTTTCTGACAAATGATTCAATCTCACGATCGCTGTTTGGCTCCTGATGTCCAAACTGGTTACATGGGAAGCCCAAGACATTGAAGTGGTAGGGTCCCAGCTCCCGCTGCAGCTTCTGTAGTGCCTTGTAGTGACTGTCGGTGAAACCACACTCACTGGCTACATTGACGACCAGCGACACCTGAGGAGTAACAATGTTACATTTACTGAGGATGCTATTAACTACAGCACAGGAACGTATGCTTCATTCTATTGCAGACTGTAATTTCACTTAGCCCCCTCTCAGGTAGGAAGGTTACACTAGTACTGTGCATTCCTAATGTATACACACACACACACACACACACACACAGCCCCCTCTCAGGTAGGAAGGTTACACTAGTACTGTGCATTCCTAATGTATACACACAGACACAGCCCCCTCTCAGGTAGGAAGGTTACACTAGTACTATGCATTCCTAATGTATATACACACTCACACACACAGCCCCCTCTCAGGTAGGAAGGTTACACTAGTACTGTGCATTCCTAATGTATACATACACACACACACACACACACACACAGCCCCCTCTCAGGTAGGAAGGTTACACTAGTACTATGCATTCCTAATGTATACACACACACAGCCCCCTCTCGTAGGAAGGTTACACTAGTACTGTGCATTCCTAATGTATACACACAGACACAGCCCCCTCTCAGGTAGGAAGGTTACACTAGTACTATGCATTCCTAATGTATACACACACACACACACACACACACAGCCCCCTCTCAGGTAGGAAGGTTACACTAGTACTATGCATTCCTAATGTATACACACACACACAGTCCCCTCTCAGGTAGGAAGGTTACACTAGTACTGTGCATTCCTAATGTATACACACAGACACACAGCCCCCTCTCGTAGGAAGGTTACACTAGTACTGTGCATTCCTAATGTATATACACACTCACACACACAGCCCCCTCTCAGGTAGGAAGGTTACACTAGTACTGTGCATTCCTAATGTATATACACACTCACACACACAGCCCCCTCTCAGGTAGGAAGGTTACACTAGTACTGTGCATTCCTAATGTATACATACAGACACAGCCCCCTCTCAGGTAGGATGGTTACACTAGTACTGTGCATTCCTAATGTATACACACACACACACACACACACACACAGCCCCCTCTCAGGTAGGAAGGTTACACTAGTACTGTGCATTCCTAATGTATACACACACACACACACACACACACACAGCCCCCTCTCAGGTAGGAAGGTTACAATAGTACTGTGCATTCCTAATGTATACACACAGACACAGCCCCCTCTCAGGTAGGAAGGTTACACTAGTACTGTGCATTCCTAATGTATACACACACACACACACACACAGACACAGCCCCCTCTCAGGTAGGAAGGTTACACTAGTACTGTGCATTCCTAATGTATATACACACACACACACACACACACACACACACACACACACACACACACACACACACACACACACACAGCCCCCTCTCAGGTAGGAAGGTTACACTAGTACTGTGCATTCCTAATGTATATACACACTCACACACACAGCCCCCTCTCAGGTAGGAAGGTTACACTAGTACTGTGCATTCCTAATGTATACATACACACACAGCCCCCTCTCAGGTAGGATGGTTACACTAGTACTGTGCATTCCTAATGTATACACACACACACACACACACACACACAGCCCCCTCTCAGGTAGGAAGGTTACACTAGTACTGTGCATTCCTAATGTATACACACACACAGCCCCCTCTCAGGTAGGAAGGTTACACTAGTACTGTGCATTCCTAATGTATACACACAGACACACAGCCCCCTCTCAGGTAGGAAGGTTACACTAGTACTATGCATTCCTAATGTATACATACAGACACAGCCCCCTCTCAGGTAGGAAGGTTACAATAGTACTGTGCATTCCTAATGTATACACACACTCACACACACAGCCCCCTCTCAGGTAGGAAGGTTACACTAGTACTGTGCATTCCTAATGTATACATACAGACACAGCCCCCTCTCAGGTAGGACGGTTACACTAGTACTGTGCATTCCTAATGTATATACACACTCACACACACACACACACACACACAGCCCCCTCTCAGGTAGGAAGGTTACACTAGTACTGTACATTCCTAATGTATACACACACACACAGCCCCCTCTCAGGTAGGAAGGTTACACTAGTACTGTGCATTCCTAATGTATACACACAGACACACAGCCCCCTCTCAGGTAGGAAGGTTACACTAGTACTATGCATTCCTAATGTATATACACACTCACACACACAGCCCCCTCTCAGGTAGGAAGGTTACACTAGTACTGTGCATTCCTAATGTATACATACAGACACAGCCCCCTCTCAGGTAGGACGGTTACACTAGTACTGTGCATTCCTAATGTATATACACACTCACACACACACACACACACACAGCCCCCTCTCAGGTAGGACGGTTACACTAGTACTGTGCATTCCTAATGTATATACACACACACACACACACACACAGCCCCCTCTCAGGTAGGACGGTTACACTAGTACTGTGCATTCCTAATGTATACACACACACACACACACACAGCCCCCTCTCAGGTAGGACGGTTACACTAGTACTGTGCATTCCTAATGTATACACACAGACACAGCCCCCTCTCAGGTAGGAAGGTTACACTAGTACTGTGCATTCCTAATGTACACACACACACACACACACACACAGCCCCCTCTCAGGTAGGAAGGTTACACTAGTACTGTACATTCCTAATGTATACACACACACACAGCCCCCTCTCAGGTAGGAAGGTTACACTAGTACTGTGCATTCCTAATGTATACACACACACACACAGCCCCCTCTCAGGTAGGAAGGTTACACTAGTACTGTGTATTCCTAATGTATACACACACACACACACACACACACACACAGCCCCCTCTCAGGTAGGAAGGTTACACTAGTACTGTGCATTCCTAATGTATACACACACACACACACACACACACAGCCCCCTCTCAGGTAGGACGGTTACACTAGTACTATGCATTCCTAATGTATACACACAGACACAGCCCCCTCTCAGGTAGGAAGGTTACACTAGTACTGTGCATTCCTAATGTATACACACACACAGACACACACAGCCCCCTCTCAGGTAGGAAGGTTACACTAGTACTGTGCATTCCTAATGTATACACACACACACAGCCCCCTCTCAGGTAGGAAGGTTACACTAGTACTGTGCATTCCTAATGTATACACACAGACACAGCCCCCTCTCAGGTAGGAAGGTTACACTAGTACTGTGCATTCCTAATGTATACACACACACACACACACACACACACACACAGCCCCCTCTCAGGTAGGAAGGTTACACTAGTACTGTGCATTCCTAATGTATACATACACACACAGCCCCCTCTGCTACATGCCACGTCCACAGCCCCCTCTGAAAGGAGCAGACAAAGGGAGGGGGAGGTCTCATTCCACAGCATGTTACTGTGACCCAGATGGGCCTGAGACAGGAGCAGACACGGCTGGTGTAGTGGTTAGCATTACTGCCTCACACACCGGGGTCATGGATTCAGTTCCCACCATGGCCCTAACTGTGTGGAGTTTGTATATTCTCCCTGTGTTTGCGTGGGTTTCCTCAGGTGCCCCGGTTTCCTCACACACTCCAAATATATACTGGTAGGTTAACTGGCTCCTGACAAAAAAAATAACCCTAGTGTGTAAGTGTACATGGGGCAGGTGTAACACGCACGCGGCCAGCCCCCGGGGTGTGTAACACGCACGCGGCCAGCCCCCGGGGTGTGTAACACGCACGCGGCCAGCCCCCGGGGTGTGTAACACGCACGCGGCCAGCCCCCGGGGTGTGTAACACGCACGCGGCCAGCCCCCGGGGTGTGTAACACGCACGTGGCCAGCCCCCGGGGTGTGTAACACGCACGCGGCCAGCCCCCGGGGTGTGACACACAGGCAGCAATAATGTTATTTGGGAAGTTTTGGGTAGTTCCATCGCAGGTTAGATAAGGACATAGAAGTGTCCAGGTACATTGCAGGTAGCTGTGCTTAGTGGGTGCCGGTAACAGGGAGTTGCAGGTAGTTGTGCTTAGTGGGTGCCATTAATAGGGATTTGCAGGTAGTTGTGCTTAGTGGGTGCCATTAATAGGGATTTGCAGGTAGTTGTGCTTAGAGGGTGCCGGTAATAGGGATTTGCAGGTAGTTGTGCCGGTAATAGGGATTTTCAGATAGTTGTACCTAGTGGGTGCCGGTAATAGGGATTTGCAGGTAGTTGTGCTTAGAGGGTGCCGGTAATAGGGATTTGCAGGTAGTTGTGCCGGTAATAGGGATTTTCAGATAGTTGTACCTAGTGGGTGCCGGTAATAGGGATTTGCAGGTGGTTGTGCCGGTAATAGGGATTTGCAGGTAGTTGTGCATAGTGGGTGCCGGTAATAGGGATTTGCAGGTAGTTGTGCCTAGTGGGTGCCGGTAATAGGGATTTGCAGGTAGTTGTGCCTAGTGGGTGCCGGTAATAGGGCTTTGCAGGTTGCGGAGTTCTAGTTAGTGAATACCACTCACCGATCCTCGGTACTTCTCCAGAGACACCAGCTTGCCCCTGATGTTGACCACCTTGAACGTGTAGAAGTCCCGGTCCTTCTGCAGGGTGGGAGTCAGGAGGAGCAGGAACAGCGCTGAGTACATGGCGGCAGCTGTACCCTAGTGTGGCCGGACCGCTGCGACTAGCTACAGACATGAGAACACGCCCTGGGCTGGCCCTATGTACTAACACCAGCTCCTCCATGGTCCTAACACCCTCTGTGCTGCACAGACTTCTCCTATCCTGCCATAGATCATCACATAATATACAGTGTGTACAGCACATAATATACAGTGTGTACAGCACATAATATACAGGGTGTACAGCACATAGTGTACAGCACATAATATACAGGGTGTACAGCACATAATATACAGTGTGTACAGCACATAATATACAGGGTATACAGCACATAATATACAGGGTATACAGCACATAATATACAGGGTGTACAGCACATAATATACAGGGTGTACAGCACATAATATACAGTGTGTACAGCACATAATATACAGGGTGTACAGCACATAATATACAGGGTGTACAGCACATACTATACAGGGTGTACAGCACATAATATACAGGGTATACAGCACATACTATACAGTGTGTACAGCACATACTATACAGTGTGTACAGCACATAATATACAGGGTGTACAGCACATAATATACAGTGTGTACAGCACATAGTGTACAGCACATAATATACAGGGTATACAGCACATACTATACAGGGTGTACAGCACATAATATACAGGGTATACAGCACATACTATACAGTGTGTACAGCACATACTATACAGTGTGTACAGCACATAATATACAGGGTGTACAGCACATAATATACAGTGTGTACAGCACATAATATACAGGGTATACAGCACATAATATACAGTGTGTACAGCACATAGTGTACAGCACATAATATACAGGGTGTACAGCACATACTATACAGTGTGTACAGCACATAATATACAGGGTATACAGCACATAATATACAGGGTGTACAGCACATAATATACAGTGTGTACAGCACATACTATACAGGGTATACAGCACATACTATACAGTGTGTACAGCACATAATATACAGTGTGTACAGCACATAATATACAGGGTGTACAGCACATAATATACAGGGTATACAGCACATAATATACAGTGTGTACAGCACATAATATACAGTGTGTACAGCACATAGTGTACAGCACATAATATACAGTGTGTACAGCACATAATATACAGGGTGTACAGCACATGATATACAGGGTGTACAGCACATGATATACAGGGTGTACAGCACATAATATACAGTGTGTACAGCACATAATATACAGGGTGTACAGCACATAATATACAGTGTGTACAGCACATAATATACAGTGTGTACAGCACATAATATACAGTGTGTACAGCACATAATATACAGGGTGTACAGCACATAATATACAGGGTGTACAGCACATAATATACAGGGTGTACAGCACATAATATACAGGGTATACAGCACATAATATACAGTGTGTACAGCACATAGTGTACAGCACATAATATACAGGGTGTACAGCACATACTATACAGGGTGTACAGCACATAATATACAGGGTATACAGCACATAATATACAGTGTGTACAGCACATAATATACAGTGTGTACAGCACATACTATACAGGGTGTACAGCACATAATATACAGTGTGTACAGCACATAATATACAGGGTGTACAGCACATAATATACAGGGTGTACAGCACATGATATACAGGGTGTACAGCACATACTATACAGGGTGTACAGCACATAATATACAGTGTGTACAGCACATAGTGTACAGCACATAATATACAGGGTGTACAGCACATAATATACAGGGTATACAGCACATAATATACAGTGTGTACAGCACATAATATACAGGGTGTACAGCACATACTATACAGGGTGTACAGCACATAATATACAGTGTGTACAGCACATAATATACAGGGTGTACAGCACATGATATACAGGGTGTACAGCACATACTATACAGGGTGTACAGCACATGATATACAGGGTGTACAGCACATACTATACAGGGTGTACAGCACATGATATACAGTGTGTACAGCACATAATATACAGGGTGTACAGCACATGATATACAGGGTGTACAGCACATACTATACAGGGTGTACAGCACATGATATACAGTGTGTACAGCACATAGTGTACAGCACATAATATACAGGGTGTACAGCACATAATATACAGGGTATACAGCACATGATATACAGTGTGTACAGCACATAGTGTACAGCACATAATATACAGTGTGTACAGCACATGATATATAGTGTGTACAGCACATGATATACAGTGTGTACAGCACATAATATACAGTGTGTACAGCACATGATATATAGTGTGTACAGCACATAATATACAGTGTGTACAGCACATAATATACAGGGTGTACAGCACATAATATACAGTGTGTACAGCACATAGTGTACAGCACATAATATACAGGGTGTACAGCACATAATATACAGGGTGTACAGCACATAATATACAGGGTATACAGCACATAATATACAGGGTGTACAGCACATACTATACAGGGTGTACAGCACATAATATACAGTGTGTACAGCACATAATATACAGGGTGTACAGTACATGATATACAGGGTGTACAGCACATACTATACAGGGTGTACAGCACATGATATACAGGGTGTACAGCACATACTATACAGGGTGTACAGCACATAATATACAGGGTGTACAGCACATGATATACAGGGTGTACAGCACATACTATACAGGGTGTACAGCACATGATATACAGTGTGTACAGCACATAGTGTACAGCACATAATATACAGGGTGTACAGCACATGATATACAGTGTGTACAGCACATAGTGTACAGCACATAATATACAGTGTGTACAGCACATGATATATAGTGTGTACAGCACATGATATACAGTGTGTACAGCACATAATATACAGTGTGTACAGCACATGATATATAGTGTGTACAGCACATAATATACAGTGTGTACAGCACATAATATACAGGGTGTACAGCACATAATATACAGTGTGTACAGCACATAGTGTACAGCACATAATATACAGGGTGTACAGCACATAATATACAGGGTGTACAGCACATAATATACAGGGTGTACAGCACATAATATACAGTGTGTACAGCAGTTATCTGCTGTATTATATACACATGTAAGTAAATGACCTCTGATGACAGGGGCAGAGCCATCACCTCCCTAATATAGGAGACAGTGTATCTGCTTCCCCAGTAATGAGGAACAGACTGAGAAGCCAATATGCACTTTGCTAATGTAGCACTCAGCGGGGTATTCAATTTGAAACGTTAACCTCGCTGTCGAAAACTTCGCCGCACATCGGAGCTTTTGCCGTCGTAAAAGTATCGGGCGCGCCCCCGCTTATACCCGTATTCAATATGAAATCGTCGAAAACAGCACCTGGCGAATGTGAAATCAGCGTAAACTTCACTGTTTTTTGTGGAAATCACCCTAACACCCCCAAAAAGATGCTCTGACATGAGGGGTCACTCTGGATACCCCCGATTAGCCCTGCTGAAGGTTTTTGGGGTCTTTAAACGGGCTCGATAGCTGCTATTTTGGGGATTTGGGAAGGTGGTGAAGAATAGTATTTAGAACTGTTTTTTGCAGAAAATAACCAGTCCCAGCAAATTTTGGGTACTTGAAAATGGGGGTGAGCATATTTAAAAGTTGCTAAAGTGAAGTTTTAAAAATCGTGAAAAATCCACCTGCCGCAAGCACCTGCAATGAAAGAAACGCTTGGGGCATACTTGGGGACCCCCCTAGATTGTAGTTCGCTAGTTTTTAACTTTGTACCCCCCAATTTTTTTTTTTCGACCCCAAAATGAAAGTGCTTTTTTTGGGGTGTTCTGAGGTCTTTTTTTAAAAAAAAATTGCCACAGTTTACCTTCGGGGGACTGTCTGAAGGTTGCAGGGTGGTTTCCAAAATGTTGCACCCCAAAACCCCAATTCTGCACTTTTTTCCGCCAGCCATTCCTTGGTGATACTTTTTCGCAGGGTCGAATGCAATATACTTTTCGGACCGTCGAAAACTTTTCAAATTGAATACGCTGTAAAAGTAAAACCGGCGAAAATGACGTCATCCGAGCGAAAACCTCGCAAAAACTGACTTTTCGCTCCGATATTGAATACCCCTAATGGACTCTAGTGGCAGATCTTATCACCTAGGCTGGTGGTGAACCCTCTGATTCCACCACTGGCACCCCTTCTGGAGCTGGGACGTCCTAGGCAAGTGCCCAGGTCCTGCCCTGGTAGTGGCAGATCTTATCACCTAGGCCATGCAATGCTGTGCCCAGGTGGCAACTCTCCCTCTGATTCCACCACTGGCACAATTTCTGGAGCTGGGTTGCTTATGCCCATTGCCAGCCCTGACAGTGACAGATCTCATATTCTAGGCCATGCAATGCTGTGCCCAGGTGGCACCTCTCCCTCTGAAGAACTAGGCGAGGTTATGTAAGCCCTGTCCAAAGGGTTGGGTGTGAGGTCATCACTGGCACCAGTGCCTCAGATACCCTTCTCTGCCACACACTGCAGTCCATGTCTGTCTCTAGCGCCTATGTGCGTCATACTGCCACTTGCCCAGGCTAAACGGAGTCACCAGAAAACATAACACTCACCGGAGGTGCAGGCGGCTTCTGTCAGCAGCTGCGTTATTGTAACTGTTGACATTTTGAATATAAATCCTATCACAGAGGCTGTAAACGTCGTCCTGCAGCTCAGACGCTGCTGATAGCCGGTATTCAGACACCTCTGAGAGCCACCAAGCTAGTAGCAGTTAAATAGTTACAATTTAAAAAAAATGTGTAGGGTCCCCCCAAAATCCATTCCCAGCCCTGGAATTCTCAGCCTGGCCCGATAGGGAGCAAAAATGGTGCGGGGTTCCCCTTATTTACCAGTAACTGTCACCGGGCTTAATGCCATAGACAGGAGCATAGGCAAACGCAGGGGGGTTTCCGGTTGCCTGGAAACCCCCCTCCCCAGCCCACATTAGAAATAGTAACATAAAATGTTACTAGTGCCGCATGTTCTTCTCACTATCACAAATGAAATAGTTAGCACCACCTGTGGATCTTTTAACATATGTCAGCCAGTAATAAATACACCTGTGCGCCAATTAGATCTGGAAAACATGCACTGTTAGGGGTACACTGCTATGTATAGACCATCAATAGGCTTAATTATTAATACCATATAATAATACACTATCCAGTGCATGATGAGACCAATAAGTACATATACTGTATGTCCAGGGCAGTGCTAGGTTCTTCTGCTGCTCCTCCAGACTCCCGGACTTGCCCCCATGCTCTGGAATGGTGCCCACATCTGAAATAAAAACACTCAGCTCAGGCAGGATGGCCCTACTGCCGCATCTAATGGGTTACTGTGATCACTGGTCCTGTATATGCTGGAGTTATGACACACAATACACTTTGTATGTCACATATTAAAGCTGGATAAGTGTTAATTATGCCCTATTCATGGACTGCCCATGCGTACTCTAAAATCCAGCATTTGGAAACCCCCCTCTAGGAATCCTGCGTTTGCCACTGAGGAGACACATACCGTAACATTAACCAGCCCCAAACTAGTCGATAACAACAAAAAAATGGGGTCCCCCTTTCTGAGGAACTACCAGCTCAGGGCTGAGAGCGCGTGGCTTTTCCTTGCACCCCTGCGCAGTGTGCGGAGTTAATGGTTAAATAATATGAAATAATATTGTTTGTTACAGGTGGACTACAACTCCCAGCAAGCCTGCCCATCATGCCTGCACTTGTGGAGCAACAAATGCCAGCGTGCCTAGACATTATGGGCCCGCTGGTATCTGTAGTCCATCTTTAAAAAAAAATATCACAATAAACACAGCACAAACACACCGAATGTTTAATTCTCTATAAAAACAAACACCAATTCACACTTACCGAACCCTCGGTGGCCTCTTCTTTGGTCCATGCAGACATACAATGGTCTTGGTAAAATAAAAAAACAAGCACTGAACCCCACAGACACGCTGCCTAAACCAAAATGACCGGTCATTGCCGATCAAATCAATGGGGAAGTGCTGATTGGCTAGGAGCGTGGAAACCCTGGCCCTCATTCAGAGCCGCTCGTTAGCGGCAGTACGCTCGTTAGCGGCAGTACGCTCGTTCCGAGCGATGTTCGCACATCTGCGCATGCGTACGGTTTTTAGTACGCATGCGCGAACCAGTCAGTGCGGGCGAAAATCGTTTGTACGCTATATAGCGAGTGCCTGCTATTTTGTGTGACAGAATGAGTTGTATGTGGGTGGTAACAGGGGAAGGTGCTTGAAAACGGGGGAGTGGAATTCGAATGCACGCGTGCTTAAAGGTCAAAACGGGCGTTTTAAGGGTGTGCATAATTAATCCAGCAGCGTCATTGACCACGTCACTTGGTTTTTTTAAACTCAGAACTGCTCGCAAAATAGCGGTTGAAAAAACCAACCACAAGAATAGCGAGCAGTTCATACGCTGTACGATGTACTCGATTAATCTAATGAATAGCGGACATGACGTATGGTGCGAGCGGCCAGGGGGCGTTTTTATCAAATAAACGAGCGTATGTTTTGCTCGCTCGTTCAGACTTAGAGGTGTGAACAGACTGCAATGTGCGAACGGATCATTTGAATAGCCACCCCTTGTTTTTGAACGAACGACCGCAAATAGCAAACGGCTCTGAATGAGGGCCCCTGATTCCACACTCTCAGCCAACCAACACTCGTTTGCGTTTTTTATTTTACAAGATCTATGGACGCCTACATGGAACAAAAAGGCCACGTTAGGGATTGGTCAATATGAAATTGGTTTTGTTTTGTCATATTATCTTTTTTACATAAATTCATACAGGCGGACTACAGGTGCCAGCGGGGCCTAAATTATTTTTGGGGTCCCGACTTTCCGAGGAATTCCAACCCCGAGCTGAGCAGTTTGGGGCTGGTTGCCATTATGGCAGAGGGCCCCAATGCTGTGTCTCCCTACTATAGCGACAGCTCCCCCGGTATTTAAGTGTCGACTTTATAGTTTCTTTATCGACATTTTCACTGTCTACATTGTAACTGTCAAAATTTTGACCCTGTAGACATGTCAAACTGTCTATTTACTGAGTGTCCAAAATATGTACCTATGGACAGTCTGTCGACATATAGTCCATGTCGACATTTTGGTTGTCTAAACGTATTATACCTGTTAACATGGTTTTGAATGTCTGAGGCTGGCACAGACAGGAGAAGAAGAGAGGCTGGCACAGACAGGAGAAGAAGAGAGACTGGCACAGACAGGGGAAGAAGAGAGGCTGGCACAGGCAGGAGAAGAAGAGAGACTGGCACAGACAGGAGAAGAAGAGAGACTGGCACAGACAGGGGAAGAAGAGAGGCTGGCACAGGCAGGAGAAGAAGAGAGACTGGCACAGGCAGGAGAAGAAGAGAGATAGGCACAGACAGGAGAAGAAGAGAGACTGGCACAGGCAGGAGAAGAAGAGAACCTGGCACAGGCAGGAGAAGAAGAGAGGCTGGCACAGACAGGAGAAGAGAAACTGGCACAGGCAGGAGAAGGAGAGAGGCTGGGACAGACAGGGGAAGAAGAGAGGGTGGCACAGACAGGAGTAGAGAGACTGGCACAGGCAGGAGAAGAAGAGAACCTGGCACAGGCAGGAGAAGAAGAGAGGCTGGCACAGACAGGAGAAGAGAAACTGGCACAGGCAGGAGAAGGAGAGAGGCTGGGACAGACAGGGGAAGAAGAGAGGGTGGCACAGACAGGAGTAGAGAGGCTGATACAGGCAGGAGAAGGAGAGAGGCTGGTATAGGCAGGAGAAGGAGAGAGGCTGATACAGGCAGGAGAAGGAGAGAGGCTGGTATAGGCAGGAGAAGGAGAGAGGCTGGCACAGGCAGGAGAAGGAGAGAGGCTGGTATAGGCAGGAGAAGGAGATAGGCTTGCACAGGCAGGGGAAGAAGAGATGCTGGCACAGATGGGAAGGAAAGAGACTGGCACAGACAGGGGAAGGTGGGTGGCTGGCCTAGAAAGGGAAAGGAGAGGAAAGAGAGAAGCTTGCACAGACACTAAAAGAAGAGAGACTGGCACAGATAGAGGAAAGAGGGGCTGGCGCAGACAGGGAAAGGAAAGAGGCTGGTGCCGACAAAAGAAAGAGAGAGACTGGCACAGACAGAGAAAGGAGAGTGGCACCTATGGGATGGGCAGAGAGACTGGCGCAGACATGGGAGGAGAGAGACTGGTGCAAACAGAGGAAGGAGAGAGACTGGAACATATGGGATGGGCAGAGTGACTTTCATAGGCAGAGTGAGGAGAGAGGCAGGTATAGGCAGGAGAAGAAGAGAGACTGGCACAGGCAGGAGAAGAAGAGAGACTGGCACAGGCAGGAGAAGAGAGACTGGCACAGACAGGGAAAGAAGAGAGGGTGGCACAGATGGGAAGGAAAGAGACTGGCACAGACAGGGGAAGGAGAGAGGCTGGCACAGACAGTGGAAGAAGAGAGACTGGCACAGGCAGGAGAAGGAGAGAGACTGGCACAGACATGGGAAGAAGAGAGGGTGGCACAGATGGGTAGGAAAGACACTGGCACAGACAGGGGAAGGAGAGAGGCTGGCACAGACAGTGGAAGAAGAGAGACTGGCACAGGCAGAAGAAGGAGAGATGCTGGCACAGATGGGAAAGAAAGAGACTGGCACAGACAGGGGAAGGTGGGTGGCTGGCCTAGAAAGGGAAAAGAGAGGAAAGAAAGAAGCTTGCACAGACACTAAAAGAAGAGAGACTGGCACAGATAGAGGAAAGAGGCTGGTGCCAACAGAAGAAGGAGAGAGACTGGCACAGACAGAGAAAGGAGAGTGGCACATATGGGATGGGCAGAGAGACTGGCGCAGACATGGGAGGAGAGAGACTGGTGCAGACAGAGGAAGGATAGAGACTGGAACATATGGGATGGGCAGAGAGACTTTCATAGGCAGAGTAAGGAGAGAGGCTGGTATAGGCAGAAGGAGAGAGGCTGGTACAGGCAGGAGGAGAGAGGCTGTTATAGGAAGGATAAGGAGAGAGGCTGGTACAGACAGGAGAAGGAGAGAGGCTGGTACAGGCAGGATAAGGAGAGAGGCTGGTATAGGCAGGAGAAGGAGAGAGGCTGGTATAGGCAGGAGAAGGAGTGAGGCTGGTATAGGCAGGAGAAGGAGTGAGGCTGGTATAGGCAGGAGAAGGAAAGAGGCTGGTATAGGCAGGAGAAGGAGAGAGACTGGTATAGGCAGGAGAAGGAGAGAGGCTGGTACAGACAGGAGAAGGAGAGAGACTGGTATAGGCAGGAGAAGAAGAGAGGGTGATACAGGCAGGAGAAGGAGAGAGGCTGGCACAGGCAGAAGAAGGAGAGAGGCTGGCACAGACAGGGGAAGGCGAGATGCTGGCACAGACAGGGGAAGGAGAGAGGCTGGTATAGGCAGGAGAAGAATAGAGGCTGGTATAGGCAGGAGAAGGAGAGAGGCTGGTACAGACAGAGGAAGGAGAAATGCTGACACAGGCAGAAGGAGAGAGGCTGGCACAGGCAGGAGAAGGAGGGAGGCTGGCATGGACAGGGGAAGAAAAGAGGGTGGCACAGACAGGAGAAGAAGAGAAACTGGCACAGGCAGGAGAAGGAGAGAGGCTGGGACAGACAGGGGAAGAAGAGAGGGTGGCACAGACAGGAGTAGAGAGGCTGATACAGGCAGGAGAAGGAGAGAGGCTGGTATAGGCAGGAGAAGGAGAGAGGCTGATACAGGCAGGAGAAGGAGAGAGGCTGGTACAGACAGAGGAAGGAGAAATGCTGACACAGGCAGAAGAAGGAGAGAGGCTGGCACAGGCAGGAGAAGGAGAGAGGCTGGCACGGACAGGGGAAGGAGAGACCCTGGCACAGATGGGAAGGAAAGAGACTGACACAGACAGGGGAAGGTGGGTGGCTGGCCTAGAAAAGGAAAGGAGAGGAAAGAAAGAAGCTTGCACAGACACTAAAAGAAGAGAGACTGGCGCAGATAGAGGAAAGAGGGGCTGGTGCAGACAGGGAAAGGAAAGAGGCTGGTGCCGACAGAAGAAGGAGAGAGACTGGCACAGACAGAGAAAGGAGAGTGGCACATAAAGATTGGCAGAGAGACTGGTGCAGACAGAGGAAGGAGAGAGACTGGAACATATGGGATGGGCAGAGAGACTTTCATAGGCAGAGTGAGGAGAGAGGCTGGCGCAGGCAGGAGAACGAGGCTGGTATAGGCAGAATAAGGAGAGAGGCTGGTATAGGCAGGATAAGGAGAGAGGCTGGTATAGGCAGCAGGAGAGAGGCTGGCGCAGGCAGGAGAAGGAAAGAGGCTGGTAAAGGCAGGAGAAGGAGAGAGACTGGTATAGGCAGGAGAAGGACAGAGGCTTCTATGGGCAGGAGAAGGAGAGAGGCTGGCGCAGGCCGGAGAACAAGTGAGGCTGGTATAGGCAGAGTAAGGAGAGAGGCTGGTATAGGCAGAAGAAGGAGAGAGGCTGGCACAGACAGGGGAAGGAGAGAGGCTGGCACAGATGGGAAGGAAAGAGACTGGCACAGACAGGGGAAGGTGTGTGGCTGGCCTAGAAAGGGAAAGGACTGGCGCAGGTAGAGGAAAGAGGGGCTGGCACAGACAGGGAAAGGAAAGAGGCTGGTGCCGACAGAAGAAGGAGAGAGACTGGCACAGACTGAGAAAGGAGAGTGGCACATATGGGATGGGCAGAGAGACTGGTGCAGACATGGGAGGAGAGAGACTGGAACATATGGGATGGGCAGAGAGACTTTCATAGGCAGAGTAAGGAGAGAGGCTGGTATAGGCAGGAGAAGGACAGAGGCTTTTATAGGCAGGAGAAGGAGAGAGGCTGATGCAGGCAGAAGGAGAGAGGCTGGTATAGGCAGGAGAAGGAGAGAGGCTGGTATAGGCAGGAGGAGAGAGGCTGGTATAGGCAGCAGGAGTGAGGCTGGTACAGGCAGGAGAAGGAGAGAGGCTGGCGCAGGCAGGAGAAGGAGTGTGGCTGGTATAGGCAGGAGAAGGAGAGAGGCTGGTATAGGCAGAAGGAGAGAGGCTGGCACAGGCAGGAGAAGGAGAGAGGCTGGTATAGGCAGGAGAAGGAGAGAGGCTGGTACAGGCAGGAGAAGGAGAGAGGCTGGCAGAGGCAAGAGAAGGAAAGAGGCTGATATTGGAAGGAGAAGGAAGGAGGCTGGTATAGGCAGGAGAAGGAGAGAGGCTGGTATAGGCAGGAGAAGGAGAGAGACTGGTTGAGGGCTTTGTGTTCTGTTCTTCAAGTGAAGTTAAACTTTTCCACGGCCTACCATCTGCAAAGCAACGGCTCCACAGAGAGAGTTAATCAAGATCTAGAGACTTTCTTAAGAATTTTTATGTCATCTTCCCAGGACATTTGGGCTGCCTTGCTGCCGTGGGCTGAGTTTGCACATAATGCTTCCTACCACTCGTCAACTAACCAAACGCCATTTCAGGTTGTATATGGCCTTCATCCTCGTGTTCCCGAATTCCGAAGCCTGCCTGTTTTCGATGTTCCGGCCGTGGAGGACACGGTGCAGAATTTTGCTGCCATCTGGACTCAAGTACGGTCTGATTTGTTGAAGGCATCCTCTCGCTATAAGACCCAGGCCGATAGAAAGCGTAGAATAGTTCCACGCATGCAAGTTGGAAGCCAGGTCTGGTTATCCACCCGGAATCTTCGTCTGAGGGTTCCTTCTACGAAATTTGCACCACGCTTCATTGGTCCCTTCTCCATAACAGAAGTCATTAATCCAGTGGCCTATCGTCTACAGTTACCCCCATACCTAAAAATCCCTAATTCCTTCCATATTTCCTTATTGAAGACCCTGGTCCTGAATAAATTCCATAGTGCTCTACCTGCTTCTCCTCGAGTCCAGACGGAGAGAGGAGTTGAGCTTGAGGTCGCCCAGATCTTGGACTCTTGTCTACGCAGAGGTCATCTACAGTATTTGCTGGACTGGAAAGGTTACGGTCCAGAGGAACGTTGCTGGACCGATGCTCATGATGTCCACGCTCCCACGCTCATCAGGAGATTCCATTCTGCCCATCTGGAGAAGCCTGGTGAGTGTCCTGAGGCCACCCCAAAAGGGGGGGGTACTGTCACGGCCAGGGTATTTCAGCATGGCGCTAGGCGAGTGTTACCTGTGAGGTCATTGTGGCGCAGGCTGTCTGGTGGCGGAGCTGGTGTCTGGCGGGGGGCTTTGGCTGCGCGCGTTGTGCGGGCCTGTTGTCACTCTGCGCTGGTAAGGCCTGGCGGCGTCTCCATTCCGTTTGGCATGGGCGCCGCCATCTTGCCTTCTGGCCATGTGATGCGGCTGTCCAATCCTGGTGAGTCACATGCTCCCTCCGGCCAGTAACAGCATGGCATGGGGTATTTAGGAAGGGTCAGTGCATTCCTTCTTTGCCAGTGCAACGTGTATCTCAGCCTTGCTGAGAGGGAGTTCTCTGTGCTTATCCTGTTCCTGTGAATTTGCTGTCTGCCAGTCTGCCTGTCAGCTCCTAGCTCCCAGTGGACTACCCCGCTACCTCCATCACCCTTGCCCATACCTGAGTGCCTGAGCCTGCTGACATCCTGCGCTTCAGTTCACTACCTGCAAACCTGGCTTGATTGTTTTCAGTTCACTACCTGCAAACCTGGTTTGATTATTTTCAGTTTCACTACCTGCATACCTGGACAGCTCTAATTGTTTCTACTTGGACATTAACCCTTTTACTCCCACCACAGAACTCTTGTGCACATTTATATATTCCTGGACTTTTATTTACTGCCACATTATATGTCTACTCTAGTACTTATTAAAAATCCTACTTTTATTTTCAAATCTGCTTCTGTGATCGCACAAACAACCCAGAACATAACACTGGTATAGGCAGGAGAAGGAGAGAGGCTGGCATAGGCAGGAGAAGGAGAGGCTGGTATAGGCAGGAGAAGGAGAGAGGCTGGCATAGGCAGGAGAAGGAGAGGCTGGTATAGGCAGGAGAAGGAGAGGCTGGCACAGGCAGGAGAAGGAGAGGCTGGTATAGGCAGGAGAAGGAGAGAGGCTGGCACAGGCAGGAGAAGGAGAGAGGCTGGTATAGACAGGAGAAGAAGAGAGACTGGAATAGACTGGAATAGACAGGAGAGAGGCTGGCACAGGCAGGAGAAGGAGAGAGGCTGGTGTCAAAGCCGAATAATTGGCTGAGACAGGATCGGTGTAAACTTAGATCGGGGCGATGCCATTTTGCGAATGGCAATGAGACGCCATTTTGCGACTGGCCGACCAATGCCATTTTAGTGAAACTCGCCATCATAAGTACATACGGCGATGCTATTATTTAGCATTGTGCGATTCCCATGCAATAGAAAGAAGTTAAAGGTCCTCACCATACAAATACAGATAGTCATTAAAACATATAAAACGATTATCCCTGCAAAACACGTACCATGGTGTACTCCACAAAACACAGTCGCACAGCGCTAACTAGCGTCTTTTCCCAATTCCCCAATACTTACACACTGCACACTTACATAAAATGTTCCCTAGCATTAAAGTGTAATATTCAAGGTTTATGCAGTAATTATTAATGTTGTGTAATAAAGGTTATTTGATATCTAAGGTTTAGTACATAGTAAGCAGACCATGTTTGGTGTTGTACTGATCCACTGTGTCTCCACAGATTTCCGGTATCATCAGTGAGAAGATCGCAACATGCGTCTGCAAACTATGGACTATAGAGAGTTAAAACATTAAAATGTACTCTGTAATGTTAACAGCTTAGATTAGCATGCAGCGGGAAAATGGACACAAAGGGCTATTAGAGGCTGTCTGTGTCCATTTGAATTGACCTATGAACTATCCTGTAACAGAAGCACCTTTAAGAAGAACCAATGGAATCATGTCAAACTTGTCTATTGTATTGCCTATCCCTGTAAGAGTATATATGTGCGCTCTCTGACCCCAGTCTTGAGTCTTCTTGCTGTGCTGTTGACGGAGGTTTCTAATGCTGATGCCGGTATCTGGGCCCAGAGCGTGTGCGTATATAACAACTGTACCTTGGGTCTGTATGATTTATTTGCACTAATTGTCTTTAGATCACAGCGTGTAACCATCTGTTTTTATATTGAAAAATAACTTTTTTGTGCTTTGGAACCACATTCAAAGTCTGAAAGCATTTATTTACTGTGCGACTCGTTATGCTAAATAGCGACAATTTTTGAAGGTATAGGCAGGATTTTAGAAGGTATAGACAGGATTGCATAGAGGTTTTAATTAGGTATCCATAGTTGGGGGCTCGCAGTGTTAATCACGCTACCGGTCACTTGGTAACACTCGGTAGTGATCTCTCAGCAGAAGGGTGGAGGCGCCATAGCAGGAGAACACATTGTGCCTTCGAAATCTGCTACCACTTTGTTGCTGAGAGTCTGCTACCTGTTATTGTGGCTTTAGGAGCGCTGATTGAGAAATCAGGGACGAGGGAGGAAAAAGTTTGTTTTCCTTCATCGATAGTTTTTTTTGTGCTAAAAAGTGGAAGTCGCATTATTGTGTATGCGACCAGTCGCACTATAGCATAAAAATCATAATACGTGTTGTGTAGTAGTCGCATTATTGTGTATGCGACTAGTCGCACAATAGCGTATACGTATTTCCTGTACTGCTGACAAGTGTTTTAAACAAAGCCGTTGAGAGTGCACGGTGATATTGATAGATAGCATTGTTGTAAATACATTGATCAGTGTTGCCATAGTCTTGGAAAACGTGTATTTTTCTGCGCAGGAAAAGGGTGTGTAACAGTGAGTATTTGTTGGTAGGGACAACAGTTCCCAAATAAGGATATCGTAGGACCCTTAAGGACTAGGCACAAGGGTCGACCTAGTAGCTCAGTAGTATATAACGTTCTAACACATAAGCAGGTGTAGTTGTCTTTGTTGTAGGTTCGGCTCTCAGTGTGATTGCAGTATTCAGTGATCAGTTAGGGTTATTTGAGCATTGTAATTGAACAGCACAGTTTTGGCTAAATTGTGATTGTGAACTGGGTAGAGGGTGGACGAAATCACTGAAAAGGGTAGGTGTTATTGGAATGCCTACATGCTAGCAATGGAAAGGTAGTCAAAAAGGGATTAGGTGCGTGGAAGCAGCCTGGTTATTCTTCCATAGGTGTGTGGGCGCATCCTGTTAATATCGTCCACAGGTAAAGTGAAAGTATCTTGATTGTCTTTCACCAGTTTAAATCTCCACTGAAAAGCTTAGGGCTCTCCCAGAATGGGAGCCAAGCAAACGGTAGAGATGTTAGATGATGTGCTGCTGTTGGAAGCGCCGCTTGGGTTGGCACGCCATATTATGCATACTAAGTACGGTGCTTATGCAATTAGGTACTGTGATGTATGGTTTAAAATGATGATGAGGAGTGTTAGACCGTTCCCCAGGATTGGCAGCTTTGATAAGGAAGTATTGAACAATGTCCGAGATCACAACTGTATGGTGCGCTCTCGAATGAAAAAGGTAAAATATAACGAGTTTAAAATTATGGCAGCGTGAGGGGGATGCGTGGCTTAAAGGTGTGCACGCGACGCAAACTAGCATCGCGAGCATGTTACCGGAGAGTACACATCCATCGCTAAACTGCGGTGCGTGCACGCCACGTGATAGCATGCACGTGTAGCAAGGTGGTGTTGTGGAAGGTGTTGACAGTGGTTCACGTGCACCACCGCCGCCCTATGCGGATGGGGGTGGAGGTACAGTTGTTGAAAAAACCCATAAATATGTAACAAGTAATTTGTACCCTCTCAAGTAATCATAAGGAAAATGTTTATGATGCGTATGATGAACCTATTGTCATGTCTGCCATTTCCCATGCTGTACACGTTAGATGCTCCATCACAGCAAGAACAAGTGGTGCCGCCATCTCCATCAGTGATAGTACAGGAAGTGTTAACATCCACTGCACCCGTAGAGGAAGTTGTTAACCACATACGTAGCAGTAATAGACTAAATCCCCAGCCAGGTAACAAGGTCAAAAGTAATAGTGCGGCCGGTCTGCATCCCATCCGGACAATAACGGTTGCGAATGGGAATGCGGATGCGAATGGTGTAGTGCCCACAAGGGAGGTAGCAATGCATTGTCCTTGGACAAGAGCGGAGCTAAATTCCATAAATTCCAATGTTTTCCCTGATCCCAAAAAGGAATTAGCCAAATGTCAAAGATTTTTGAAAAATGTGGGTAGTTCTCACGAGCCAACCAATAAAGATTGGCGAGTGGTGTTAAGGGCTTATCTTCCACATAATACCGACATGACAAAGTTTATCACGGATTGTGTATTGGATGGAGATGTTCCCTTAACAGACGAAATTAACCAAGGTAACATTTCCCGCATTATAACTCAATTGGGTGTATATTTTCCAGTAGTAGTTAACTGGAGCAAAATTTTCACCATAAAACAAAAAAGAGATGAATCTGCAGAGGATTAATGTACCCGAACTCTGCAGGCTATCACCCAGTACACTGGGATAGAGGCTATTAAAGATAGCACTCATCACAGGGGAATGATTGTCACTGTACTTATGGATGGTCTAAAGGAGAACCAAAAGACCCGAGTTCAGACCTCACAACCTGGCTGGAGGGGAGTCACTGTAGACACCCTCATAGAATCCGCTATTGAACATGATAAGAACATCCTTAAAAAGAGAGAGACACAGAACGAGAATCTAATGGCTGTCAGTATTCTAGCTCTAGAAGGAATGACTGTAACATCACAGCCACCAGACACACATGCACCTGCACAGCTACATGCTCTCACCAATCCTGCACCACCTCAAACACAGCCCTACCCCACTTATCACACACAGCCACAAAACCCTTACTATCCACAACCACCATAGTACCCTCAACATCCTTACCCACACCCACAATCTTTCCCTACCATTCAACCCACACAGCAACCCTTTCACCCACTCACGAAGGTCAACCAACCGGTGGAGCAAGGTGGAGATGAGGCTGATAACGTGGACCTGTCGATCGCGAGCTTGTTCTGGGAGGGTTAAAAGGTTGCAGTGAGATATATGAATTAAAGAAATTTGCAGGTCCTTGCTACGGCAATGGACTGGTCTGCTGTGTTCATTTTTGTATTCTCTTCCAGAGTTTCCATCATCCTGGTTTGTTCGGGGATCTCTGGTTTCTGTGACGGGGGACCGATAGAGGAGATGGGAGCTAATGGCAGTATTGATGGAGTGGAGTCGAGAGGAGGAGTGCTATGCCAATCAGGGGAGTGTCTGACCAATCTTACTACTGTAATTGTTAAGAGATCTGCTATTTTGGATACACGGAGACAGTGAAGGTCTATCGTCTGAGGATTATTGTATGTGTGAGTTCTGTGGGTCCGTAGTCAACGAGAGATGCATCCAACAGTGTCAACCTAAGTATAACCAGTATTAGTGTGGGTATCCTATAGAGGATTATCACACCATGGTGGGCAAAATTTTGAACCAAACCGACTGTTGGGTGTGCTCTCACGTGCCCCAAGGACAACATAATGTAGGATTAGTGCCATTCCCATTAAACATCTCTTTAGAATTGCAAAAAGGGAAGACACTGGATGGAAATTTTCTTCATACCAAACCACCCAATTTTAAACTCCACCAGTACCAGGCAGATAAAACACTTATATGTTTAAACATCACCAACTCCAATGAACCAGGAAGTTGGGAAGTGACTGGGAATAACCAGATGATGACCTTCTCACAAAGAGCTGACCGTGAGCCTATGAATTATGAACTGTTATGCAAAATTAGGTCAGGTGGAAGACACTTCCGGTATAAATATACATTGAGTAACAGCAAAGAAATGATTGGTAGAATATCAGAAGGGTACTGTGCTAAGGTTATACAACCAGAAACATGTATTTGCCAGATGGGAGAACCTGAGATAGGATAATTTGTGAGGGAAATGTGTTTGATGATCATGATGCATACTATTCCTTATGTTCTCCCCGATGATGTATATTTTATATGTGGAAGGAAAGCGTATAAGTGGCTCTCTCTGAGTTCCGAAGGTTTGTGTTACCTGGGAAAAGTAGTCCTAGAGGTTATGACCCTCACACATGGTGTGTTTTTATTAATACCAAGCATTTCACCATCACCATATCTTCACACACAGTATGAACACAGAGACAAAAGAAATATAATACCTGGTGACGTGCATAAAGCCACTCAGTTAATTAGTGAGACAACTGGCTTTCAAGTTTTGGTAGCACTGGATCCCACCAGGATTGCTCGGGGTACACTAAATTTCAGATATATCCAAGACCTTGCTAAATTGATAGATAATATCACCGAGATGTATGATGACACCTTCAGGTATACAGGTAAGGAATTGCAAGCATACAAGAGAGAACTGGTGCAACATAGACTAGTGTTAAATTATTTAACAGCTGTCACCGGAGGGTATTGCGTAACTTTGGCAACCCAATTTGGAGTAAAGTGTTGCACTTACATTACAAATTATACCAGCGATCCCAAGGAGGTGATAGACCAGAAGATGGATGAAATTCTGCAGTTAAAATGGGAATTTCGAAAGAACCATAATGCTTCAGTGGCTGAAGTAGAGGAGAAGGTAGAGGAATGGGTTTCATGGTTGAACCCAGTGAAATGGTTCTCAGGTCTAGGAGAGTGGGTCCAGGAAATGATTGCAAGCATAGGTAAACTCCTGATCCTCATACTTGTTGTCATCATAGTAATTGGCATATGTGTCAGGTGTGTTCCTACTGTGTTGAAATGTGGAAAATGTAAAGATAAGGTAAACGGGAAGAATGAAATTATGATGGTGGTCAGTGGTAACGATATGAATACTGAGGTAAATATAGAAATGCATTATACCCCTGAACTAGAAGGTACCGTTGTATAATGTATAAGATTTAGACATGCATAAAATGTATTATTAAAATGTTATTTTAAAACATCTTAAATAATGTAAGTCCCTATTCCCCCTCAAGACTTCCTTTATAGGATTGATGCATCCCCACATCTTTCCCATGATCTCCCAAGATCCACGGTGTTCGTATAGGGGTAGTTTTATGTCCCCTCCTAGAGACACATTATTGATCTATTAAGAAACACCTTGTACCATCCCATAATATAACATTAAACAATATGTCATAATGTAAGCCTAAATTAATTTTAAAATCAGAGTATGATAGCATGTTGTTTGCTATCAAAGGGTGGACTGTTGAAGCCAGATAATTGGCTGAGACAGGATCGGTGTAAAATTAGATCGGGCGACGCCATTTTGAGAACGGCAATGAGACGCCATTTTGAGACTGGCCGCCCAGCGCCATTTTAGTGAAACTCGCCATTATAAATACATACGGCGATGCTATTATTTAGCGTCTTGCGATTCCCATGCAATAGAAAGAAGTTAAAGGTCCTCACCATACAAATACAGACAGTCATTAAAACATATAAAATGATTATCCCTGCAAAACACGTACCATGGTGTACTTCACAAAACACACAGTCGCACAACGCTAACTAGCGTCTTTTCCCAATTCCCCAATACTTACATACTGCACACTTACATAAAAGGATCCCTAGCATTAGAGTGTAATATCCAAGGTTTATGCAGTAATTATTAATGTTGTGTAATAAAGGTTATTTGATATCTAAGGTTTAGTACATGGTTGGCAGACCGCGTTTGGTGTTGTACTGATCCACTGTGTCTCCACAGATTTTTGGTATCATCAGTGAGAAGATCGCAACATGCATCTGCAAACTATGGACTATAGAGAGTTAAAACATTAAAATGTACTCTGTAATGTTAGCAGCTTAGATTAGCATGCAGCGGGAAAAAGGACACAAACGGTTGTTAGAGGCTGTTTGTGTCCATTCGAATTGACCTATGAACTATCCTGTAACAGAAGCACCTTTAAGAAGAACCAATGGAATCATGTCAAACTTGACTATTGTATTGCCTATCCCTGTAAGAGTATATATGTGTGCTCTCTGACCCCAATCTTGAGTCTTCTTGCTGTGCTGCTGATGGAGGTTTCTAATGCTGATGCCGGTATCTGGGCCGAGAGCGCGTGCGTATATAACAACTGTACCTTGGGTCTGTATGATTTATTTGCGCTAATTGTCTTTAGATCACAGCGTGTAACTATCTATTTTTATATTGAATAATAACTTTTTGTGCTTTGGAACCACATTCAAAGTCTGAAAGCATTTGTTTACTGTGCGACTCATTACGCTAAATAGCGACAAGTTTAGAAGGTATAGGCAGGATTTTAGAAGGTATAGACAAGATTGCATAGAGGTTAATTAGGTATCCACAGGCAGGAGAAGGATATAGGCTGGTATAGGCAGCAGGAGAGAGGCTTCTATAGGCAGGAGAAGGAGAGAAGCTGGCGAAGGCAGGAGAAGGAGTGAGGCTGGTATAGGCAGAAGGAGAGAGGCTAGTGCAGGCAGGAGAAGGAGTGAGGCTGGTATAAGCAGAAGGAGAGAGGCTGGTATAGGCAGGAGAAGGGGAGAGGCTGGTATAGACAGGAGAAGGAGAGAGGCTGGCAAAGGCAGGAGAAGGAGAGAGGCTGGCACAGGCAGGAGAAGGAGAGAGGCTGGCGAAGGCAGGAGGAGTGAGGCTGGTATAGGAAGGAGAAGGGGAGTGGCTGGTATAGGCAGGAGGAGAGAGGCTGGCACAGGCAGGAGAAGGAGTGAGGCTGGTACAGGCAGGAGAAGGAGAGAGGCTGGTATAGGCAGGAGAAGGAGAGAGGCTGGTATAGGCAGGAGAAGGAAAGAGGCTGGCACAGGCAGGAGAAGGAGAGAGGCTGGCACAGGCAGGAGGAGAGAGGCTGGTATAGGCAGGAGAAGGAGAGAGGCTGGTATAGGCAGGAGAAGGAGAGAGGCTGGCACAGGCAGGAGAAGGAGAGAGGCTGGCACAGGCAGGAGAAGGAGAGAGGCTGGTATAGGCAGGAGAAGGAGAGAGGCTGGCACAGGCAGGAGAAGGAGAGAGGCTGGCACAGGCAGGAGGAGAGAGGCTGGTATAGGCAGGAGAAGGAGAGAGGCTGGCACAGGCAGGAGAAGGAGAGAGGCTGGCACAGGCAGGAGAAGGAGAGAGGCTGGTATAGGCAGGAGAAGGAGAGAGGCTGGCACAGGCAGGAGAAGGAGAGAGGCTGGCACAGGCAGGAGGAGAGAGGCTGGTAATGGCAGGAGAAGGAGAGAGGCTAGCACAGGCAGGAGGAGAGAAGCTGGTATAGGCAGGAGGAGAGAGGCTGGTATAGGCAGGAGAAGGAGTGAGGCTGGTATAGAAAGTAGTAGGAGAGAGGCTGGCACAGGCAGGAGAAGGAGAGAGGCAGGTATAGGCAGGAGAAGGAGTGAGGCTGGTATAGAAAGTAGTAGGAGAGAGGCTGGCACAGGCAGGAGAAGGAGAGAGGCTGGTATAGGCAGGAGAAGGAGAGAGGCTGGTATAGGCAGGAGAAGGAGAGAGGCTGGCACAGGAAGGAGAAGGAGAGAGGCTGGTTTAGGCAGGAGAAGGAGAGAGGCTGGTATAGGCAGAAGGAGAGAGGCTGGTATAGGCAGAAGGAGTGAGGCTGGTATAGGAAGTAGTAGGAGAGAGGTTGGTATAGGCAGGAGGAGAGAGGCTGGTAATGGCAGGAGAAGGAGAGAGGCTAGCACAGGCAGGAGGAGAGAAGCTGGTATAGGCAGGAGGAGAGAGGCTGGTATAGGCAGGAGAAGGAGTGAGGCTGGTATAGAAAGTAGTAGGAGAGAGGCTGGCACAGGCAGGAGAAGGAGAGAGGCAGGTATAGGCAGGAGAAGCAGAGAAGCTGACACAGGAAGGAGAAGGAGAGAGCCTGGCACAAGCAGGAGAAGGAGAGAGGTTGGCACAGACAGGAGAAGGAGAGAGTCTGGTATAGGCAGCAGAAGGAGAGAGGCTGGTATAGGCAGGAGAAGGAGAGAGGCTAGCACAGGCAGAAGGAGTGAGGCTGATACAGGCAGGAGAAGGAGAGAGGCTGGTATAGGTAGGAAGAGAGAGGCTGGCACAGGCAGGAAAAGGAGAGAGGCTGGTATAGGCAGGAGAAGGAGAGAGGCTGGTATAGGCAGAAGGAGAGAGGCTAGCACAGGCAGGAGAAGGAGAGAGGCTGGTATAGGCAGGAGAAGGAGTGAGGCTGGTATAGGCAGGAGAAGGAGAGAGGCTGGCACAGGCAGGAGAAGGAGAGAGGCTGGTATAGGCAGGAGAAGGAGAGAGGCTGGTATAGGCAGGAGAAGGAGAGAGGCTGGCACAGGCAGGAGAAGGAGAGAGGCTGGCACAGGCAGGAGAAGGAGAGAGGCTGGTATAGGCAGGAGAAGGAGAGAGGCTGGCACAGGCAGGAGAAGGAGAGAGGCTGGTATAGGCAGGAGAAGGAGAGAGGCTGGTATAGGCAGGAGAAGGAGAGAGGCTGGCACAGGCAGGAGAAGGAGAGAGGCTGGCACAGGCAGGAGAAGGAGAGAGGCTGGTATAGGCAGGAGAAGGAGAGAGGCTGGCACAGGCAGGAGAAGGAGAGAGGCTGGTATAGGCAGGAGAAGGAGTGAGGCTGGCACAGGCAGGAGAAGGAGAGAGGCTGGCACAGGCAGGAGAAGGAGAGAGGCTGGTATAGGCAGGAGAAGGAGAGAGGCTGGCACAGGCAGGAGAAGGAGAGAGGCTGGTATAGGCAGGAGAAGGAGAGAGGCTGGTATAGGCAGGAGAAGGAGAGAGGCTGGCACAGGCAGGAGAAGGAGAGAGGCTGGCACAGGCAGGAGAAGGAGAGAGGCTGGTATAGGCAGGAGAAGGAGAGAGGCTGGCACAGGCAGGAGAAGGAGAGAGGCTGGCACAGGCAGGAGGAGAGAGGCTGGTATAGGCAGGAGAAGGAGAGAGGCTGGTATAGGCAGGAGAAGGAGAGAGGCTGGCACAGGCAGGAGAAGGAGAGAGGCTGGCACAGGCAGGAGAAGGAGAGAGGCTGGTATAGGCAGGAGAAGGAGAGAGGCTGGTATAGGCAGGAGAAGGAGAGAGGCTGGCACAGGAAGGAGAAGGAGAGAGGCTGGTTTAGGCAGGAGAAGGAGAGAGGCTGGTATAGGCAGAAGGAGAGAGGCTGGTATAGGCAGAAGGAGTGAGGCTGGTATAGGAAGTAGTAGGAGAGAGGCTAGCACAGGCAGGAGGAGAGAAGCTGGTATAGGCAGGAGGAGAGAGGCTGGTATAGGCAGGAGAAGGAGTGAGGCTGGTATAGAAAGTAGTAGGAGAGAGGCTGGCACAGGCAGGAGAAGGAGAGAGGCAGGTATAGGCAGGAGAAGCAGAGAAGCTGACACAGGAAGGAGAAGGAGAGAGCCTGGCACAAGCAGGAGAAGGAGAGAGGTTGGCACAGACAGGAGAAGGAGAGAGTCTGGTATAGGCAGCAGAAGGAGAGAGGCTGGTATAGGCAGGAGAAGGAGAGAGGCTAGCACAGGCAGAAGGAGTGAGGCTGATACAGGCAGGAGAAGGAGAGAGGCTGGTATAGGTAGGAAGAGAGAGGCTGGCACAGGCAGGAAAAGGAGAGAGGCTGGTATAGGCAGGAGAAGGAGAGAGGCTGGTATAGGCAGAAGGAGAGAGGCTAGCACAGGCAGGAGAAGGAGTGAGGCTGGTATAGGCAGGAGAAGGAGAGAGGCTGGTATAGGCAGGAGAAGGAGTGAGGCTGGTATAGGCAGGAGAAGGAGAGAGGCTGGCACAGGCAGGAGAAGGAGTGAGGCTGGTATAGGCAGGAGAAGGAGAGAGGCTGGTATAGGCAGCAGAAGGAGAGAGGCTGGTATAGGCAGGAGAAAGAGAGGCTAGCACAGGCAGGAGAAGGAGAGAGGCTGGCACAGGCAGGAGAAGGAGAGAGGCTGGCACAGGCAGGAGAAGGAGTGAGGCTGGTATACTGGCAGGAGAAGGAGAGAGGCTGGTATAGGAAGTAGAAGGAGGAAGGCTGGCACAGGCAGGAGAAGGAGAGAGGCTGGTATAGGCAGGAGAAGGAGAGAGGCTGGTACGGGCAGGATAAACCTAACCCCCCTTCCCCGCCGTCTAAACCTAAGTCCACCGGGGGGGGTGCCTAACCCTAACCTCCCCCGGGGGGTGCCTAACCCTAACCTCCCACCGGGGGGGTGCCTAACCCTCACCTCCCACCGGGGGGGTGCCTAACCCTCACCTCCCACCGGGGGGGTGCCTAACCCTAACCTCCCCCGGGGGGTGCCTAACCCTAACCTCCCCCCGGGGGGTGCCTAACCCTAACCTCCCCCCGGGGGGTGCCTAACCCTAACCTCCCCCCGGGGGTGCCTAACCCTCCCTTCCCCTAGCTTAAACCTAACCTCCCGGGGGGTGCCTAACCCTAAGTCCCCCCTGGGAACCCTAAACCTAACCCTCCCCCCTTGCGGCTGTCTGCTCCCGGCGCCCGGCTTAGCTTCGATCGGTAGGCCAGGTGTCAGGCTCCCGACGTAGGGAAAATCACAGGCCTCTGGATTTCGACGCCTGTCATTTAACCCTTGCCAAGATTAGACAGTCGGGATGCCGATGGTCGGGATTCCGTCCATCGGTTTTCCAACAGCTTCCCATCCTGACAGTGTCCAGAAGAGGCCTCTTGTTAGCCATAAATCTGTACTGAAAAAGAAATACAACATTTTATTATTATTGTTGATGATTTGGACAGTGGGGAAAACAGGTGTAAATAAAACGGACCCATAACAAGCGTACATAAAACGGACCCATAACAGGCGTACATAAAACAGACCCATAACAGGCGTACATAACACAGACCCATAACTGGCGTACATAAATCAGACCCATAACAGGCGTACATAAAACGGACCCATAACAGGCGTACATAAAACAGACCCATAACAGGCGTACATAACACGGACCCATAACTGGCGTACATAAATCAGACCCATAACAGGCGTACATAAAATGGACCCATAACAGGCGTACATAAAACAGACCCATAACAGGCGTACATAACACAGACCCATAACTGGCGTACATAAATCAGACCCATAACAGGCGTACATAAAACGGACCCATAACAGGCGTACATAAAACAGACCCATAACAGGCGTACATAACACGGACCCATAACTGGCGCACATAAATCAGACCCATAACAGGCGTACATAACACAGACCCATAACAGGCGTACATAAATCAGACCCATAACAGGCGTACATAACACAGACCCATAACAGGCGTACATAACACAGACCCATAACAGGCGTACATAACACGGACCCATAACAGGCGTACATAACACGGACCCATAACAGGCGTACATAAAACGGACCCATAACAGGCGTACATAAAACGGACCCATAACAGGCGTACATAAAACGGACCCATAACAGGCGTACATAAAATGGACCCATAACAGGCGTACATAAAACGGACCCATAACAGGCGTACATGAAACGGACCTGTGACGGGACGCCTTTCGCCTAGGCCGGCCCTGGTCACGGGTTAGCGCTTTTGGACTCCCACTTACCGTCAGTGACCACCTGTCACTGACTCCGCCCACTGCACTGTGGGCGTGTAACGATGCTGCCACCACCAAATTCTACCATCGGCGTTTGGAACCGCTTATCCGGTACAATCAGGCTCCTCCCTCGGCACCTGGAACCACTTCTGCTGCATATGCGTTTGATTAACTGCGGACACACCTCCTGTTTGGTGTCGGCTGCTCCCACCTGGTCCCTCGCAATGGACCAGGTCTGCACGGTAGCTGGCAGACGGCTTGAACTTGGAGACACGGAGCTCTTACCCAGAACAGCCGGAGAACGGAATAGCGTTTCGCGCAATTCTTTTGGTCGCAGGATTGAGATACCATTGAAGTCAGGCAAGATGTTTATTGCTCAAAGGGCCTGATTCAGAGCCGCTCGTAAGCGGCTGCTCGTTCGCTCCGAGCGATGTTTGCCCAACTGCGCATGCGTACGGATTGTAAGACGCATGCGCGAACCAGTCAGTGCGGCCGAAAATCGTTTGTTCGCTAAATAGCGAATGCTTGCTCTTTTGAGTGACAGAATGAGGCGTATGTGGGTGGTAACAGGGGAAGGTGCTTGAAAACGGGGAGTGGAGATCCGAACGCAGGCGTGCTTAAAGGTCAAAACGGGCATTTTAAGGGTGTGCATAATTAATACAGCAGCGTCATTGACCACGTCACTGGGTTATTTTATAGCCAGAACTGCTCGCATGATTGTGGTAGCAAAAACCAACCCCAAGAATAGCGAGCAGTTCATACGCTGGTCGATGTACTCGATTAATCTAATAAATAGCGGACATGACGTAGGATGCGAGCGGCCAGGGGGCGTATTTTTCCAAAAAACGACCGCAAGTTTTGTTCGCTCGTTCAGACCTAGAGGCGTGAACAGACCGCAAAGAGCGAACGGTTCATTTGAATAGCCACCCCTATTTTCTGGACGAGCGAGCGCTAATTGCGTCCGGCTCTGAATCAGGCCCAAAGTCTTGAAAAAGACCCTCCCTGCGGATTGAAGGGGAATAATCAGCATACATAAAATGTTACAGCAATTCTTCTCCACACAGTGTTTTCAAAGGCACGAATCCTTCATTTATGCCACTCTAATACACATATCCGCAGGGGGTAAGCCCGCACTGTGGTTTCCAACCAATCATCATAAGTGCATGACCTGTGCATGTGCTGGCCACAGGCACGTTTAACATTGTCCCCTATGGACAGGGAGGAGCGGTCACTCCCCTGAGCCTGAGACTACCTGAGGTTTTGGTTGCCACCCAGGAGTCGGCTCGTCTAGGTCCGGGGGAAGGTTTCCCTCCAAAACCCTACTTCCAGGAATCTGCTAAGGGACCAAGCTTCCTACCTCTGCCTGAATCTGAGCTCCAGAGGTGGGCAAGCAGGGTCCCTGGGCACGGTTTCCTGACCATGGAAGGGAAGCGATTTGAAGCTCCCTAAACCCACTTAGCTGGCTGCATTAGCCAGCTCCCTATGCACCCCCTCATACCACTTCCCTGCTCCCGGTCCCCATCAGCCAGCACACAGCCCTGCCGACTCCGGAGGTGGCCCAGGGGCTGTAGCACAACACACAGCCCTCCGGCGCCTACCACCTTGTTGGGTAGCTGGGGCAGTGGGAGCTGCGCTTCCAGCAGTCGGCACCCAGCCCTTCCCTCCGCTGCCTGGCCGCAGTAAGCAGCCGGCACGGAGGGACCAGCGGCGTAGCTGTGGAGCTGGGACGCCGGGAGTCACACTCCCCTGTCCCAGCGTGGAGCGCAGAGCAGCTCCCTGCGCTCTGTTCTCTCAGCCCTGCCGCGGCCGCCAGAGCGGGGCCGGACCGCGGCAGAGAAATAAATTTTTTAAAACACTTGGAGCCTAGCGCCGCTATTACATTTCAAACACGGCACCTAGCGCCCATAATACATTGAAAAAAATGGCGCCGCAGCATAGGGGGTTAACCCCTTCAGTGCTGCGGCAGCCATTAACCATGTGTGGCCAGCCTCCAGCCACACTTCCCCCCCCCCCCCCTCAAGCGGGCCACCAGAGGGCCATGTCCCAACGATTTGGCTCCTGGTCCCGTAGTCTCTTGGGGGTTCAGGGAAGTTACCTGGGGGGCTTCGGCTCCGGCCTAGACAGTTCATCCATATGCAGTGGGCCTTTCCTTGACGGTACACAATGTCCACAAAGTCACACTGATGTCCAAGGCTCCACCACAACAGTCTGTCAGTTTCCCAGTTCGGGAGCCAGTCGCACACATAGTGCTGAAGGTGGTCCAATGCCCAAACAATTGCCAACTACTATGTTCCAATTGTTACATACCCCACTTCCCACTGTAGCGGTATCCTGCTCAAACAAGCCAAAGGGTGCTCCTGCCCATATGGCTCTTCCTGGCTCCGTACTGCTCCCAGTCCGTGCAATGACGCATTAGTTCGTACCACAATGTCCTTGTCCTGAAATTGCGCCATCTGCACTGGAGCTGGTATCAGAGCCTCCTTCAATGACTGGAATGCCAACTCACAAGCAGGTATCCAGTCCACTGACTTGGGAAGTCCCTCCCTGGTCAACTCTGTAAGGGGTGTCACTACAGCACTAAGGTCAGGGACAACTCGTCCGTAGGGCCTTACAGTTTCTAAGGTCAGTACCTGTCTTGGGGTTGTGGGCCGGGGACAGTTTCTGGTTGCCTCCACCCCCACTGGTCTGGGCCTACCCCTGTCTCCCCCCACACTATACCCTGGGCACTGCACCTCTGTCATCCCCACCTGGCATCTGTCTGTACTACCCGTCAGACCTGCCGTACCATCCTCCTCCAAGGACCTATGACTAGGGGAACCTACCCTGTCACCTAGGCCTTCTCTCACCACCTTGTCCGCTACCTGTTTCACAGTGATGGTGGACAGATCACCAGCCGGTGAACTCCGTGTGACATCCACCATGGTTAGGCTGCGTGTCTCCCCCAATCTACTTGGCACAAGCAGGGGATGTTGCTCCCTAACTGGCCTATCTACCTTCCTGGCTACCCTGTATCTTAACCCTCCCCGCCAGGTCACTGCCGCTATCCCTGAAAGGTCGCTGCCAGTTTGGCACGATATGCCTTCCAGATGTGGGTCAGCAAGCTGAGCTTCCCTGAACTTCTGTCAGTGGCCCTCACTTCCTTCTGAGTAGGGACAGTCTACAGGGGGATATGGGTTGGGATCGCTAGGGTCAGTTTGGTTGAGGTCAGTCAAAGGGAAGTCAGTGTGGTCATTCATACTCACTGCCAGAGTTGGCAAACCACTAGGGACAGGAGCATCACTGGGCACCCTCACAGGATCCAACGAGCCGGAACCAACATCCTCTGCGTTGCTTGGGGACGTAGGCATACCAGAGGCAAAAGGCATGCTGGGTAGATGTGCTGATCTAGCTGCTGTAATCTTTTCCTCTGGGCTGGTTAATGCTGTGGTAAGCTGTGCTGGCAGTTGTCTAGCCACTGTGGTCTTTTCCTCTGGGCTGGGCTGTTCTAGTGCAGTCGATGTAGACTGTGATCCGGAAACTTGACTCCGGGCGATGGCGTCAGCAAACGTGGTAACGATTCCACCAGGGTCATTCCCCAGGACCACATCGGTTGGAAGGCCATCCATGACGGCAACATCCCTCAACTCTGGGCCAGCTCCCCAGTCCAGGTAGACTCTCGCCACAGGTACCTCTCGCTCCATTCTGCCTGCCACGGTCACTTTGGCAGTGCGACCTGACAGTACTGCAGCAGGATCAATAAGGTAGGGGCTCACAACAGTGATTGAGGCTCCAGAGTCTCTTAATCCTTGTCCCTGCAGGGGCCCCACTTGGACCGTCTGCAGGTGCCGCCACATATTTTGGGGTGGCCCCTTGGCCATGCAGGTGACTCTCTCCATAGAGTTCACCTAATTCTCCCCACACTCCATTGGACTGGCTGGAGTAGGAACAGTCTCTTTGGGCTCACCTCCCCAAGTCAGGCAAGCAAGCCGGCTCCAGCACTCAGATTTGGGGCATGAGTTTGGGGTGCTTGGCGTGTGGGACAGTTCATCCTCAGATGTCCGATTTTCCCACAGTCATAACACTTCTTGTCGAATTGGGCCCCGGTGGTCTCTGATGATTTGCAGGGACAGGGCGGGGCGATTGCTGGCCAAGAGCACCCGGGTTGGAGGATGCCCGCTTTTGGGGGTGATGAGCAGAAGAGGGGTGTTCCCCTGGTTGTACAGTCCATTGGGGTCAGCTACTAGTCGGGAGAGTCTGCCCTTGGGCCGAATTGCCACATACTTGTCCGCTAACTGGGCCGCCATCTTCAAGCTGGGTGGCTCCCGGTCTAGCACCCACTCCTTTACCTCTGGGGCGCACCTGTGGTAGAAATGCTCTTGACATAGCAGATCAATCAGTGCGTCCCAGGTAGTGGCACCAGATCCCTTCACCCACTTCACCACGTACTGCCTCAGCTGGGTGCTGGTAGGGTTCTTGGGCAAGTCCCGGAACTTTATCCTGTAGGACTCAGGAGTGACAAAGTATCACTGTAGGAGGGCCCTTATGACTTCGTCATGGGTGCTGGTAGGGTTCTTGGGCAAGTCCCGGAACTTTATCCTGTAGGACTCAGGAGTGACAAAGTATCACTGTAGGAGGGCCCTTACGACTTCGTCATAGTCACCGCAGTCCTCGGTAGCTACTCCTCGATAGGTCTCCAGGGCCTCTCCATGCAGTGTGGGCACTAGGTGTCTCACCCACTCCTGCTTGGGTAAATCGTGTAGTTTATAAGTCCTTTCAAATACTTGCAAATGTCCATCAATGTCCCCATCACTGTCTGCAAACTGTATACGTCCTGATCTGGGTACAGCAGTCTGCAACGGTGCTTGGGGTACCACGGCCCGTGGTGCCCGCTCGTCATGCCACATCCGAATGATTAGCATACGTTCTTGTTCCGTTGCCCTTTCTCCCAATTCCGCTAGCCGATCCGCTAGGGTATCCATTCGTGGGGATCCCTGCCATGCTGGGGAATGCTGAGAAACATAACTGCTGTGAGAGGGGGCGGGACTTGTTGCTCTCACCAAGTTCTGAGGGGCGTCCATTGTTACGCTGGCCGCACTTTCCACCTCCGTCTGATGCAACTCCTCCCAGCCCGAGCGCCTTCCTCATGTCGCTTGCGGTTGCACTGTAAGGGAGTGGAATGCCCTTTTCCTGGCACACCATCTCAAGATCATTCTTGGACGTTCCCCTGTAATCAGCCATCCTGCGCGTTCTCCTGAACTGCAGTTACTCCTCTCCTGAGTAACTCGGCTTCTCTCGTCGGGTGACCGAAAAGCCGCCTGATATTATCCCATCGCTATGCCACCAGATGTGACCGGATGTCTTTCGACTAGGCCGGCCCTGGTCACGTGTTAGCGCTTTAGGACTCCCACTCATGTTCAGTGACCACCTGTCACTGACTCCGCCCACTGCACTGTGGGTGTGTAACGATGCACCAAACTCTACCATCAGCATTTGGAACTGCTTATCCGATACAATCAGGCTCCTCCCTCGGCACCTGGAACCACTTCTGCTGCGTATGCGTTTGATTAACTGCGGACACACCTCCTGTTTGGTGTCGGCTGCTCCCACCTGGTCCCTCGCAATGGACCAGGTCTGCATGGTAGCTGGCAGAGGGCTTGAACTTGGAGACACGGAGCTCTTACCCAGAACAGCCGGAGAACGGAATAGCGTTTCGCGCAATTCTTTTGGTCGCAGGATTGAGATACCATTGAAGTCAGGCAAGATGTTTATTGCTCAAAGTCTTGAAAAAGACCCTCCCTTCGGATTGAAGGGGAATAATCAGCATACATAAGATGTTACAGCAACTCTTCTCCACACAGTGTTTTCAAAGGCACGAAGCCTTCATAGCAATTTTACCAGGCACGAAGCCTTCATTTATGCCACTCTAATACACAATTCCACAGGGGGTAAGCCCGCACTGTGGTTTCCAACCAATCATCATAAGTGCATGACCTGTGCATGTGCTGGCCACATGCACATTTAACATTGTCCCTTATGGACAGGGAGGAGCGGTCACTCCCCTGAGCCTGAGACTACCTGGGGTTTTGGTTGCCACCCAGGAGTCGGCTCGTCTAGGGCCGGGGGAAGGTTTCCCTCCAAAACCCTACTTCCAGGAATCTGCTAAGGGACCAAGCTTCCTACCTCTGCCTGAATCTGAGCTCCAGAGGTGGGCAAGCAGGGTCCCTGGGCACGGTTTCCTGACCATGGAAGGGAAGCGATTTGAAGCTCCCTAAACCCACTTAGCTGGCTGCATTAGCCAGCTCCCTATGCACCCCCTCATACCACTTCCAGGCATGAGGCTGCATAGGAGGACATTTTATTCCCCTAGGGAAGAGGCTGGGGGACCCAGCAGCCCACAGAGAGCTCCGGATCCCCCTGGACCTCCACAGACCACAGGTAAGTGCACTTTTCTTAAATTATACATTACATATACATTTTATGTTTTTACATATACACCAAGCCTGTGCCCTGCATCAGGCTGTTACACACTGCAGCACTGTAGCCCAGGACCTGCTGTCCGGGCTCAGTGCTGCACAAATCATTTTGAATATATTTATATTTATTTATTTTTTTACACTGCCCATTGCTCAGCGCTGGGCTCCCCTAGCCCTGGAGTCCCGGACTGCTGGGGCTCTGTGGTCTGCTCACAGCGCTGGGGGACAGGGAGCTCGATCTCCCTGTCCCCCAGCGTGCAGCCACTCGTCCATGCTGCTGGGTCGCTGGGAGCTAGGTTCCCAGCCCCCAGCATTGGCGTACAGTGGTTAACGAGCGCCGTGCTGGCTAGCCCAGTCCCCCTGAATGTGGCGCTTAACTCTGCAGTCCGGGACATTTGTCCCGGCTGCGGCGGCTTCCTGGAATGCTGGGGCACCGGGAGCGCCGTTCCCGGTCCCCATCAGCCAGCACACAGCGCTGCCGACTCCGGAGGTGGCCCAGGGGCTGTAGCACAACACACAGCCCTCCGGCGCCTACCACCTTGTTGGGTAGCTGGGGCAGTGGGAGCTGCGCTTCCAGCAGTCGGCACCCAGCCCTTCCCTCCGCTGCCTGGCCGCAGTAAGCAGCCGGCACGGAGGGACCAGCGGCGTCCCTGTGGAGCTGGGACGCCGGGAGTCACACTCCCATGTCCCAGCGTGGAGCGCAGAGCAGCTCCCTGCGCTCTGTTCTCCCCCGGTGTGGTACACCGGGGGTTACCTCACCCCTACCGCGGCCGCCAGAGCGGGGACTGCGGCAGACAAATACATTGTTTAAAACACTCGGCGCCCTGCGCCGCTATTACATTTCAAACACGGCGCCTAGCACCCATAATACATTGCAAAAAATAGCGCCGCAGCACAGGGGGTTAACCCCTTCAGTGCCGCGGCAGCCATTAACCACGTGTGGCCAGCCTCAGGACCATAACAGGCAGACAAAACAAAGGCTAGTGGGGGTCCTGCTCATATGAGATCTTATATTGTAATGGGAAGGCGGCATCGGTGAGGGAGGTGGTATTCAGGCAACATTCAGAATGTCAGCGTTGTGTACCAGACCCGAGTGTGGGAGGAGCACATTTACTAGGTGATGACATTTGCAAGCTGACGCTTTTTGGCAGGTTTTACACTGAAAGTGCCACCACTGCATATATCGGCACCAGCATAGTGTGTGCGAGTACACAGGCGCACCACAACACCCAGCACAACCCTTATTTGCTCCTGACTGCAACTGGGATATCTCTGCATACTGTTAACCCTGCGTTATTAGCTATCACATCAAAACCATTGATGGTTGTACTGTACACATGCGCAGAAGCATTTTGATGGAAAAAGTATTTCCATTGGACGGGGAAATAGATTGTTGCAAACCATCGGCTTCTGATGTCCATCCCTATGAGGTGCCTGTCAGTGCCATTACTGTTTGGATGGAGGCTAGGGAAGGTGCGGTGCCTGTCAGTACCTTTACTGTTTGGATGGGGGCTAGGGGAGGTGAGGTGACTGTAAGTACCATTAGTTTGGATGGGGGGACAAGGGGAGGTGAGGTGCCTGTCAGTGCCATTACTGTTTGGATGGGGGCTAGGGGAGGTGAGGTGCCTGTCAGTGCCATTACTGTTTGGATGGGGGGGATAGGGGAGGTGAGGTGTCTCAGTGCCATTACTGTTTGGATGGGGGCTAGGGGAGGTGAGATGACTGTCAGTGCCATTACTGTTTGGATGGGGGCTAGGGGAGGTGAGGTGCCTGTCAGTGCCATTACTGTATTGGATGGGGGCAAGGGGAGGTGAGGTGCCTGTCAGTGCCATTACTGATTGGATGGGGGCTAGGGGAGGTGAGGTGCTTGTCAGTGCCATTACCGTATTGGATGGGGGCTAGGGGAGGAGAGATGCCTGTCAGTGCCATTACTGTTTGGAAGGGGGCTAGGGGAGGTGAGGTGCCTGTCAGTGCCATTACTGTTTGGATGGGGGGCTAAGGGAGGTGAGATGCCTCAGCGCCATCACTGTTTGGATGGGGGGGCGAGGGGAGGTGAGGTGTCTCAGTGCCATTACTGTATTGGATGGGGGATAGGGGAGGTGAGGTGCCTGTCAGTCCCATTACTGTTTGATGGGGGCTAGGGGAGGTGAGGTGCCTGTCAGTGCCATTACTGTATTGACTGGGGGATAGGGGAGGTGAGGTGTCTCAGTGCCATTACTGTTTGGATGGGGGCTAGGGGAGGTGAGGTGCCTGTCAGTGCCATTACTGTTTGGATAGGTGGCTAGGGGAGGTGAGGTGCCTGTCAGTGCCATTACTGTTTGGATGGGGGGCTAGGGGAGGTGAGATGCCTGTCAGTGCCATTACTGATTGGATGGGAGGCTATGGGAGGTGAGGTGCCTCAGTGCCATTTCTGTTTGGATGGGGGGGGGCTAGGGGAGTTGAGGTGCCTGTCAGTGCCATTGCTGTTTGGATGGGGGGGGGCTAGGGAAGGTGAGGTGCCTGTCAGTACCATTAGTTTGGATGGGGGGCTAGGGGAGGTGAGGTGCCTGTCATTGCCATTACTGTTTTGGGGGGGGGCTAGGGGAGGTGAGGTGCCTGTCAGTGCCATTACTGTTTGGATGGGGGGCTAGGGGAGGTGAGATGCCTGTCAGTGCCATTACTGATTGGATGGGAGGCTATGGGAGGTGAGGTGCCTCAGTGCCATTTCTGTTTGGATGGGGGGGGCTAGGGGTGGTGAGGTGCATGTCAGTGTCATTACTGAATGGATTGGGGGGGCTAGGGGAGGTGAGATGCCTGTCAGTGCCATTACTGATCGGATGGGGGCTAGGGGAGGTGAGGTACCTGTCAGTGCCATTACTGTTTGGATAGGTGGCTAGGGGAGGTGAGGTGCCTGTCAGTGCCATTACAGTTTGGTTGGGGGGCTCGGGGAGGTGAGGTGCCTGTCAGTGCCATTACAGTTTGGATGGGGGGGCTAGGGGAGGTGAGGTGCCTGTCAGTGCCATTAGTTTGGATGGGGGGCTAGGGGAGGTGAGGTGTCTGTCAGTGCCATTACTGTTTGGATGGGAGGCTTTGGGAGGTGAGGTACCTCAGTGCCATTACTGTTTGGATGGGGGGCTAGGGGAGGTGAGGTGCCTGTCAGTGCCATTACTGTTCGGATGGGGGCTAGGGGAGGTGAGGTACCTGTCAGTGCCATTACTGTTTGGATAGGTGGCTAGGGGAGGTGAGGTGCCTCAGTGCCATTTCTGTTTGGATGGGGGGGGCTAGGGGAGTTGAGGTGCCTGTCAGTGCCATTACTGTTTGGATGGGGGGGATAGGGAAGGTGAGGTGCCTGTCAGTACCATTAGTTTGGAAGGGGGGCTAGGGGAGGTGAGATGCCTGTCAGTGCCATTACTGTTTGGATGGTGGGGCTAGGGGAGGTGAGGTGCCAGTCAGTGCCATTACTGTTTGAATGGGGGGGCTAGGGGAGGTGAGGTGCCTCAGTACCATTACTGTTTGGATGGGGGACTAGGGGAGGTGAGGTGCCTGTCAGTGCCATTACTGTTTGGATGGGGGGCTAGGGGAGGTGAGATGCCTGTCAGTGCCATTACTGTTTGGATGGGGGCTAGGGGAGGTACCTGTCAATGCCATTACTGTTTGGATGTGGGGCTAGGGGAGGTGAGGTGCCTGTCAGTGCCATTACTGTTTGGATGGGGGGGCTAGGGGAGGTGAGGTGCCTGTCAGTGCCATTACTGTTTGGATGGGGGGGCAGGGGAGGTGAGGTGCCTGCCAGTGTCATTAGTGTGGATGGGGGGCTAGGGGAGGTGAGGTGTCTGTCAGTGCCATTACTGTTTGGATGGGGGGCTAGGGGAGGTGACTGTCAGTGCCATTACTGTTCGGATGGGGGCTAGGGGAGGTGAGGTACCTGTCAGTGCCATTACTGTTTGGATAGGTGGCTAGGGGAGGTGAGGTGCCTGTCAGTGCCATTACTGTTTGGATGGAGGGCTAGGGGAGGTGAGGTGCCTCAGTGCCATTTCTGTTTGGATGGGGGGGTTAGGGGAGGTGAGGTGCCTGTCAGTGCCATTACTGTTTGGATGGGGGCTAGGGGAGGTACCTGTCAGTGCCATTACTATTTGGATGGGGGCTAGGGGAGGTGAGGTGCCTGTCAGTGCCATTACTGTATGGATTGGGGGGGGCTAGTGAAGGTGAGGTGCCTGTCAGTACCATTAGTTTGGATGGGGGGCTAGGGGAGGTGAGGTGTCTGTCAATGCCATTACTGATGGATGGGGGGCTAGGGGAGGTGAGGTGCCTGTCAGTGCCATTACTGTTTGGATGGGGGGGCTAGGGGAGGTGAGGTGCCTGTCAGTGCCATTACTGTTTGGATGGGGGGGCAGGGGAGGTGAGGTGCCTGCCAGTGCCATTAGTGTGGATGGGGGGCTAGGGGAGTTAAGGTGTCTGTCAGTGCCATTACTGTTTGTATGGAAGGCTAGGGGAGGTGAGGTACCTCAGTGCCATTACTGTATGGATGGGGGGCTAGGGGAGGTGCCTGTCAGTGCCATTACTGTTTGGATGGGGGGCTAGGGGAGGTGCCTGTCAGTGCCATTACTGTTTGGATGGGGGGGCTAGGGGAGGTGAGGTGCCTGTCAGTGCCATTACTGTTTGGATGGGGGGTTAGGGGAGGTGAGGTGCCAGCCAGTGCCAT